>JABUQX010038324.1:5000-51103 GCA_015478945.1 Trachelipus rathkii
TTTATTACACAGCAACTTTCAAATCAATCAATCACCATCTCGCCTCCGCCTCTTGATCATTTCACATAGTAAATGTTCTTATACCTGCAGATTTTACCATTCTTCAACTTTTCTCACCCTACCCATCTATCATTCTTATAAATAACCTCCTCCCCAAAATACTTATTCCTTCTTGCATCATCAAACCAACACACATTCACTAACACTCATCAATTACTGTTAATATTGTGCAAGATTTTCGAAGTGTTCTTTCCCACTCCCTTCACATCCATTCAGTTACGAAAGCCATCCCTATTCATTATTCCTAAGCAGATTCCCCTTATTCTCATTCTTAACCTTTCGCCGCTCTTCAGAAGAGCTTCCTATTTCTTGTAGTCCTCATTCATACTCCTTCAAATCTGTTCATTTACCTCTTGTTTTCTCTGTACGTATACACCTTTTAGTATTTCTTTTTTCCTCCTTATATAATTCCAAGCATCTTTGTTTTGAAACTTCATCATTTGCTTTAGTACATTTCAACCACGCTTTTTTTTACCTTAACCGCTTTCATCTCCTCTTCATTCAACCAATCCGCTGTTAACATTCTTACTTCGCTACTTTAGCACATCCCAACAACTTCCTTTGCAGCTACTAACAATTGCTTCTGCATTTGCCCCGATTGTTCAAGTATCAACTTGTCACAATTAACCGATTTACTCAGCGAGCGCTCTTTACATACTTATACTTATTCCTCCTGCTCCTTAACTTTCTCACTCTTAATTTAACTACTTTCTCTTCTGTATCACCTTCTTCTCCTCCAAGCCCACAGTAGCTAATTTTACATAAACAACATAATGATCCGAATAAATCCCTTTCCTAAACCCCACTGATTTAAGACAACACATTGCTTCAAAATCTCTTCTTTACCAACACAAAATCAATCATACTTTTCACTTCGATCATCTCTCTCTACTAGCACCAACTCTAGTATACTTAATGGATATGCTCTGTGTTTAAAGAAAGCTAATTTCATGGACACATCCTCTCTCTTCACAGAAAATCAATCCCTTCCTACCAATCTCACTTTCACTCCCCACCCCAAAACCCCTGTCTAAAATCTATTAACCCCACCCCTGCTTTCTAATATCCTAAGCCTCCCAATCTTAATCTCTAACTCACCCATCCAGAACATCACAATCAAATTATCCCAAAAAAATCGTACTCTCTGTCACTTTCCCCAGATGGACATGACGTCACAACACATCACACTTGACCTTTTTTCAAAACTTTTTAAAAATTTAAACCCACCAATTTAAGTAATTCTAGGACTCACTACACGACAAAGTCTACCATATTTGTAACCACAGGTATATATATATAATATATTATATATATTATATATATATATATATATATATATATATATATATATATATATATATATATATATATATATATATATATATTTATATATTTTTATATATATATAATATATATATTTTTTATTTGTGCTATCAATATGAAATTTAAACAGTTCGTAAATACATTTGGGCAAGATACAAATATTTTGTTTAGGTTGTGCTTCTATATCCAACTAAGCATATACATGGAAAATAATTTTTTGTCTGCAATTTTTTTCCATATTTACATGTGACTTGTCCAAACTGGACCTTACAGACAAAAACCAATAGGATCTTTGAATTCAGTGCAAAATACATAAGATACGAGTATTGGATCATAGACCACAGAAAAGAGCGTAAATTTTGTTGATCAGTTATTATTATTATTATTTATTTATTTAGTTAATTTATTTATTTATTTTATTTAATTTATTTATTTATTTATTTATTATTATTATTAATTATTAGTTATTGAAAGTTTTTCAAGTTGAAGTTTTTGTCGAAATAAAAAGAGGTTGTTACATCCAATCAAAATGAATGAACCTATAGATGATTATACAACCCAAATAAGCCATTTTATTATTATTCAATAGATTGAAGACATGAGTCAGCAAGCGCAAATGGCAGCTGCTGAGAAGTTCAAGGAGAACACAGCACCTTCATCAGATGCACCAACACACGCAGCCGTGAGTATTCTAGCTTATTGATAGAAGTATTATTGCCAGAACTACCATTTCTCAATATATTTATTGATTGCTCATTCTGTAAATAGAATTGTAAAATTTCTGAACATCGTTAACTATTTTCTTATAATCAAATGAGATCCAAAGTTCTTGAATCATGAAATTGAAGAAAACTTGTTTTAAAATTTATTAAATAAATTTCAAAACCTTCTTTGTAAAGAGGGATTAGATTTCTTATTTAAGTTGTATATAGATGGGGTGATGAAAGAATTAGAGGTAGGTGTGGTAGAGGAAGGTGTTAGACTAATGGAAAATGGAAGAGAGTGGATGGTGCCCTGCTTATTGTATGCGGATGATTTAGCTTGGTATGGCGAATCTGAAGAAGAGTTTAAGAGGATTGGTAGAGGTGTTGGCAGGGTGTGTAAAAGGAGGGGTTTGAAAGAAATGTATATAAGAGTAATTTGATAGTAGTGTGTGAGGAAAGTCAGCTGTGTGAAGTCATGTTGGACGGTGAACAATTTGGTAGGAAGTTTGCTGGTGCAATTAAATCCTTAGTGGATACCAATGGACTAAGTCGATAGGGTTTTGCATAAGGGTATGTTGTTACCTGTATTAATTAATGTGTAATACTGATTCGAAGGTATGGAATAAGAGGTATAGATCTAAAGAACAATGTGTTCAGATGGACAATCTTAGGGGCGCGTTAAGCGTTAGAAGAATTGAAAAAATGAGGAATGAACGTGTTAGGGAGTTGTTTGGGGTGAGGAAAGGCGTAAATGAAAGAATAATCGAGAGAGCATTAAGATGGCTTGATCATATGGAAACGTGGAATGATAGTCGGTTGGTTAAACGGATGTGTGTGTTAATCACACTGGCTGGGAGGCAGTCGACCGCTGGGAGACCGAAAGTCAGTAAAGGAATGTTGAAGAGGAGTGAATGGTGAAGTTTTGTGAGGGGGTATACGGTGGCAAAAATAAGTGAATGGCAGTTTTTGTGAGGGGGTAATGGTTGTGGGCCTGGCCCAGAGGATGAACCTCACATTGACGAGATACCACTATGAGGGTCCGTCGCAGTCTTGTAAAGCCCTATGTTGTTGTTGTTTTTTTTTTTTACTGTGATGAGCTCACACTTAATCACTTACGGGGATGGCGGGGAGGGGGGAAGTTTCCTTTCGACTTAATCACTAAAAACTTTAGTAATTATATTAATGTATGTATAAATTAGTGTTTTTTTTTTTTTTTTTTTTTTTTTTTTTTTTTTAGTTAGTTTAATTTCAGAAAATCCTTTTCATTGGAATTGTTAATTATTGCCTTTGAATCAAGTGTTAGAACATTATAACTTGCTCATCAAAATCCTTTATATTAAACTATAGTTGTATTTGTGAATGGTTAATTTGCTTTAAAACTTCAGATTTTATTCTTTGTTAATGGGAAAAGCATTTCATTTATAATTATTATTTGGCAATTTATAAGTCTATGGAATCCTTTTTCTTTTTCTTTAGATTCCAGCTGCCATACCTGAAGATGAAGAGGAGGATGATGAAGAAGTCGATGACTCTGGATTGGAGGAAAAAGATATTGAGCTTGTTATATCACAGGCGAACGTTTCGAGATCTAAGGCGGTTAAAGCACTTAAGAAAAATAATAATGATATTGTCAACGCGATTATGGATCTAACGATGTAGTCAATAGTATTAAAATTTTAAATTTATATTACAAATTATAATAAGTTTAAGAATCTTTGACCGTCTTAAAAGAACTTTGATAAAAATAGTTTTTAATTGCAGATTTATCCCACGAATATTTTTTTTTCTTTTTGAGTGTTATTGTATGTATATTTAAAATAAAATATACATACAAATTTTTTTTTGTTTGTTACCATTATTAAATCATCCTACTAATTTTAAATCAAGATGGATGGATGTTTGAAAAGTAAATTTTTGAAGTTGCTTTGCCAAGATAATTTTATAATGAAAAGCTCTACATGCATAAACTTTAATATTATAGCTGCCATATTTCAAAATTTTTAACTTGCCATCATTAGAAATTGCCGCCGTAATATTATTGGTTTTGTTTGGCGAGTTTGAGAGGATTGGTAGATAAGAGTAAGATGATTGTAGTGATCGAGGTGAGTCCTCTGTGTGAAGTCGTGTTAGGTGGTGAGCTATTTTAACAAGGATGAGTGTAAGTATATTTAAGATATGTTCGATTAAAAAAGAACGGATGATGCATAAAATAGTGGGAAAGTTGTGAATGGTAGGAAGACGACTTGGGCTATGTTCTTTTACTACTTGTTTCTGTTGAACATCTTACCCTCAATCTGGGGAATGGAGGTAGATGATTATTATTATTATTATTTATTTATTACTTATTATTTTTTATTTATTTATTTATTATATTTTTTATCATTATTTTCCATTATGGTTATAAGTGCCACTGTTCTTTGGTTTAAGGAAATTGAGGTGAGTACAATTTTGATACCTTCAATGATTCATGATTAAAGCCAATTGAAGTACTTTCTATCTTTGGCATCTTACTTAATTTGAAATTTTTATCAATGTTAGTTAATTATACAAAATATATTTGGTATATTGTAAGGAAAGTTACTTTGGAAAACTGTTGCCCGTGTTGTAAAATACCATTTAGTCAACAATATAAATGATATTCAATATCTATAAGACCATATATATTTAGAAAATTTATATAAGACCATATATATTTAGAAAATTTATTAAAGTCCTTTGAAAAAACTGGGGTGACCAGCTACTGTGTCATATTCAATTATTAAACTGGTTTAAGCACTCCTAGTTTAAATATATTAAGAGTATTTTTGCCATATAAATAATTAGTTAATTAGTTTTGTTTTTAATGTGTTAAATGAATTTGCTAATTTTTTTTTTTAAATTTTGGGTTAATATAATTACAGGATCAAAGATCATGATGATGATAATTATGGGTTCGCAAAAATATATAAATTTTGAATTTTCATATGAAAAAACTTGCCTGTCTAATTTTCATTTACTACATCTTAAATTTGTGAAAAATAAAATTTTAATATGTTTTTAATATTTCAGTTTATTTTTTGGTGGTGAATATGCAGTCTTGAAGACCGTTAATGCAGTTGATGGTAAGTTTTTTGACGAATTTGTTAATTTTTTAAATTTAGTATCTTTATAGGTGTTGAGGTGCTACATTTGAGGATTATTTGAAATTTTCATTCCATTATTTATATTTTACCATCTATTCTTTAAGCTAAGTAACATGGAGCATTTTTTTTGGTACATGTACCGCGTTTTTAAGGACTAATTTCTTTCTAATCAAGTTTGGGAATGATTTATTTTGTGTTTGAGTGATTAGCATTTTTTCCCCCGTTAATTTTGAATATTTTAGTGAAATTACTCAAAATATTCTAGATAGAGATTGGTAATGATGTATATTTTTTAAATGCAAGAGTGGCCTATCTCGACTCTCATATCTCTCCACGAGAGAGTGTCAGTGTCTGCATGGCTGCCTGTTATTTGTCTAATAATTTGAAACTGCAAATGCCTTTCCTGAGAAAACGCAATGTTTGAGTAATGCTGTTGTTGCAGCTCTAGGGTGCTATATGGGTTTTGAATGAGTATGTTAGGTTATTGTTTCTTTATTCTAGTTGATTGGGACAGTCTCGATAGATAGACTGTCCCTATACTTTGTTATAGTAAGATATCTATTTCAAGAATTCTCATATAGTGAAAAAGATAATTGGGAGTGTCATGTGTATAAAAAAATAAAGTCTTACTCCAGTTTCTGTTTTACATTCCAACAAAATTTATTAAAAATGTAATGTAATTTTAGATTGAACTTTTTTAAATATACAGTATGGTAATATAGCCATTTAAGTATTTTCTCGTTTATTAACTGCTGTTAGTTTTTGATGAAGATTTGAGTAAAATTTTGATGAATTAACTTTCACAATTTACAAAATGGTGCTGGAATTATGGAACTTTTAAAATATGATAAAAAATTCTTGGATTACAAAAGTATATTTTAATTTTAATATGAAATACAACTTGTCTGTCTGATTTGTTTTGATTACCATTTTTTAAAATAGTCTAAAAATTAAATTCGAATTTATAATTCACATCTTGGATTTCTTTTTTTGAGGCTTAAGTGGATTTCATTTTTGAAATAATTAAATTGGTCAGTTTTTTTACTAGCTAATGTTTTAAACTTTAATGCCATCTGTAGGGGAAGGGGGAGGTCATTGAAACTATTTTGTGGATTAATTTTTAAATTTTAAATATTTTTGTTATAAAGCATAGTAAATTCAGTATTCATATATTGTTCAATAAACTAGTGAGCAAGTTTATGTAAAAATTAGCTCATATGATAATCATGGGTGATTATAGAAACAAAAAAAAGGCCTTGTATATTATTGGAAATGTAGAACCTTATAATGATAAAAATGGGTTCACAAATATTTTTGAATTTTTATTAGAGGTGAAACCTACCTGAATGTCCGTTTGTTTTATTTTTAATTATATATTTTAGTAATTTATATGAATTTTTTATTTTGTATTTCAGATTAACTTTACTTTCATGTGCGATTGTTTATATTTGAAGGAATCAAATCAGCTGTTGGTAAGAGTCTTAATTAATAGTTCATAAACTTTAATTTATATTTCTAATTGTGATTAAAATGTACACTTTGTACTGTATATTGTAATTTTTTAGTACATGTAATGTTATAAACTTTTTATTATTATTTAAGGAACAGATTATTTTTTTGTATGTACATATTTTCCCCACCACTTGAAAATCTTCATCCCAAAACATTTAAAACCTTTAATTAAGCATTTTAAAATTAATTTTATTTAAAATTTTATGATTCTCATATGCGAGTTCAAAAAGCTGCGGTGTGTGGAGTTGGTAATTATACTTCCTTGGGACTAGGACCGGCTCTGTCTCCAACTTTACAGCTAGAAATAAAGATCAGTGATACATTATCGCATAAAATAAAAGTTACTTATTATATAACACAAAGATTTACCCATTATGTATATTAATAAAAATGGGTGTCATTGTGAAAATCTTACGTGGTTATCAAAAGATAATTGGAATTTAAAATGGGGATGGCACGAAAAAAATTAATGATTTAAATCAACTGATTTTTTTGATTTTTGATTTTATTTTTGTCACTTTTTTCCCCTAAATTACTAATTAATCCTTATTATCACCTATTTATTGATAAGTATATTCATAATAATAATAATAATAATATAAGTAAATTCATAACTGTGGTTTCAAAGCATTTTTAATAAATAAATAAAATTAGAGCACTCAGAAATTATACAGTATATATATAATTTAAATAACTTAAACTAAACAATAAATATATTTACTAAACTTATTATTAATTAGGTAATAATTAGGATTATTTACTAATTTTATAAAAAATAATAGTTAAAAAAGCAATTTGTGTCTAAAAAAAAAAAACAAAAAAAATCAAAAATTGAGTTTTTCTAAAAAAAAATAAAAAAAAATTCACCAACCCTGATTTAAAGCATTGAAATGATGAAATAAAAAATGGGTTCGCAAAATACATTATGAATTTTGATATGAAATTAAACCTGCCTGTCTGATTGTCTTTTAATTTAAATATTAAAAGCGTTTAAAAAATGAACTTATAATTTATTTCAACATTTCAGATTATTTTTTGTGGCTTGAGCAGTATTTGTTTTCAATGCAGTTGAAGCAGAATTGTTGGTAAGTCTTGATAGCACTAAAAAATTTAATTGTTTCATGGGGTTGGGAGTTGATAAAGAGGAATAAAGGTATATAAGTATTTATTCCTCTGAATTATTTATTTATTTATTATTTTTTTTAACATATATACGAATGTCGCCACCGGGCGGTCACGGGCAGGGCCCTCAAGGAGCGGGTATTATTATTATCATTATCACTACAATCACTATCACAATTAATAATAAAGTAGTTTTAATTTTATTGAGATTGTAGTGTTAAAATAAATGATAATTACTGGTTTACGTTAAAATATTTTTGAAATTTTATTGAAATAAAATTTGCCTGATTTATGTTTACTATTATTTATTACTTGTATATCTGGTTACTCCTTACTTGGTTATCTGTTAAGATATCGAAATTTTAGAACTTTGAAATGATGCTAAAAAAAATGGGTTCGCAAAAATATATTTATTTGAATTTGTATTTGATATAAAACCTGCCTGTCTGAATTTGTTTCAAATTAAATACTAAAACTGTTTAAGAAAGTTTCTAATTTTTTGATATTTGTATTTTAGAGGTTCTTTGGCATTTCAGTTTATCATTGGCCCTTCGCGTGCACATGTTTGAAGCAATTGAATCCGTTTTTGGTAAGTTTTATAAATTTTAAATTAATATTTTTATTGAGGGGCAAATTGGTGTAGGGATGTGGTGATTATTAAATTTTCATCTTATATATTTCGTCATTCTCTTTTCCTAAATCTAGATAATATGCACCACTTTTATTTAGTCATGTAACATGTTATATAAAAGGTATACAATACTTTTTCATAATAATATTAAGTTGGGAAGATTGATTCTTTTTCCCTTTGTGATAAGAATTTTTTTCTTAATTTTTAAATATTCTCTTAGTTTTATTATAAATGTTTTTAAAATTCTAAATTTTATTAACCATACTTTAATGATTCTTATATGCGGGGAAAAAAGGTCAAAGGCTAAAGCTCTACAGCCAGTATTTCGATGACGGTTGAAACCGGGTGTTTTTTTTTTTTTTTTTTTTTTTTTTTTTTTTTTTTTTTTTTTTTTTTTTTTTTTGCTTCTAGAATAGATGCGTTTCTGAGGTGGTTTCACAAACAGGGAAATTCCTACACTAAGTTGATATGGGAAAGTTGTGGAAGGGCATGTCGATGGGCAACAATGCACAGCGCAGTTCATTAGTAAAAAAGAAGCGCGTGTGAAGCCAGTGACGTACATCGTTGTTATAACTGATCGTAAAATGGAACCTATCCTATTTACAGACAATACGTTTTTCTTAATGCCGTGTCTTTTCGGATTCACAGGAAAATACTGCATAGAAAGACCTCTCATTCAGTATTGTTAAATCTATTTTCGTGCAAGTAGTAACTACTATTACGAACAATGAAATACTGGCTGTGGAGTCTTAGCCTAAGACTTCAAAGACAGTGTTTTACGGTTTGTAAAATCTGTTATTACCTGCACAAAAATAAACTAAATGATAATGGATGGAAGGTGGCTACATACGCAATAATTTCCTGTGAGTCCACAAAACGGCAGTATGAAAATTGTTTTGGCTGTGAATAGATCGGGTTCCATTTTACGCGGAACGTCTTGATTCACTTTTACTAATAAATTATGCATTGCATTGCTCCATGATTGCCGTAGCAGTGTTTTGCTGCATCAACTAGTGCAGTTTTTTTCTGCTTGTGTGGTCACTTCTAAAACGCTGCTATTCTAGTAGTACAGAACTGCGTTTATGAACAGTAAAATATTGAGTATGGAGTCATAGCCGATAAATTACTAGGGTAGAGAGTGGCTTCTCCTTACGGCCGGCCTACTTAAATCAAGAATTTTTTTTTTATATATTATGCA
The DNA here is from genome assembly GCA_015478945.1 of Trachelipus rathkii. Classification (NCBI taxonomy): domain Eukaryota; kingdom Metazoa; phylum Arthropoda; class Malacostraca; order Isopoda; family Trachelipodidae; genus Trachelipus; species Trachelipus rathkii. The sequence continues at coordinate 14,673 of JABUQX010038324.1, forward strand.
ATATTCATCATAGTGATTTACCATCTACCTATTGTTTAACAAATATAATTTCACAATGAAACCTTTTCTTTTAATATTTTAAAAATTAAATTACAAAATCTTGGTTGGTTACCAAAAATTATTTCTTGTTAAAAAATTCTAGGATTGCAAAAGTATATTTCAATTTTAATATGAAATACAACTTTGTCCATCTAAATTTTTGATTACTATTTTTTAAAACAGTTTGAAAATTAAATTCGAAATCATATTCACATTTCAGATTTCTTTTATGAGCATTAGGTCGATTTCATTTTTGATTTAATTGAGTTGGTCAGTCTTTACTAGATAATATTTTAAATTTTAGTGTCTCCTTGGGGGGGGGGATCATTAAAACTTTCCTGGATGAGCTTTAAAATAAATTGTAATATTTTTGTTATAAATCATAGTAAATTCATTATTCATATATATTGTTCAATAAACTAGTAAGTTTATTTAAAATTAGCTCATAAGATAATCATGGGTGATTATATAAACAAAAAAAAAAGGCTCTTGTTTTATGTTATTGGAATTGTAGTGTTAAAATGATGCTAAAAATAACGGGTTCGCACAAATATTTTTTGAATTTTTATTTGAAATAAAACCTGCCTGTCTGATTTTTTAAAAATTATATAACTATTTTAGATAGTTTGAAAAATGAATTTTTAACTTATAGTTTTTTATTTTTGTATTTCAGATTATCTTGACCTTCAAGTGCGATTGTTTATATTTGAAGGAATCAAATCAGCCGTTGGTAAGAGTCTTGATTATTAGTTCATAAACTATAATTTATATTTCTAATTGAGATTATGTGGTTGGTTTTAGCGATTTTGGTTATTAAAAAATTTATTTTGTGTGGCGAATCTGAAGAAAGTTTGAGAGGATTGATAGAGATTTGGCAGGATGTGTAAAGGGAGGGGTTTGGAAGTAAACGTAGATAAGAGTAAGGTTATGGCTGTGAGAGAGGATAGTAATAGGTGTGAAGTTATGTTAGATGGTGAGCAGCTGGAACAAGTGTCTGAGTTTAAATATTTAGGATATTTGTTTGATGATAAGGGAACGGATGAATGCCAAGTGTAGTAGGAAAGTTGTGAATGGTAGGAGGGTGGCTGGTGCAATTAAATCGTTGGTGGATGTAAAGGGACTACGTCTTGCGTGCGCTAGGGTCTTAAATGAGGGTATGTTGTTACCTGTGTTAATGTATAGTAGTGAGACTGGTCTGGAATAAGGGGTATAGATGTAAAGTACAATGTGTTCAGATGGACAATCTTAGGGGTGGTGTTAGGCTTGCGGAGAAATGAGCAAATTTCACTTCTCATTTATTTAAGAGTTTGTGTGTGTGTAAATAAGGAATAAATGAAAGTACGTTAGATGGTTTAGTCATGTGGAAAGGATGCATGATAGTCGGTTTGGTTAAGCTGATATATAGTGGTGATGTGTTGGGAATTGACCGGTTGGGAGACTGAAGAAAAAGTGGATTGAGTCAGAAAATGAGTTTGGCAGAGGCAAGAAAGGTTCATAATAGGAGTGAATGGCGTTGTTTTGTGAGTGGGGTATGGTTGTGGCCCACCTGAGCCAACGGATGAACCCCACATCGCGAATGGCCATATGATTGTCCGTTCGCATTCTGTGAAGCTCTAGGGCTGGATTTTCTGACTAAGAATGAAGTTCTACTAAAGTTATCAAAGGGGGCGGTAAAGGCTGGCTTTCTTTTCGACTTGTCATGTTTCTTCTACTACTTTTCTCTTTCCGGTGCATGTCTACGCTTCCTTACCCCCAGTCTTGGGGAAAGAAAGGTGGGCTGATGAAATGATGAACAAAGTTAACTATGTATATTGCCAATAATACAAGAATGCCGGAAGATTAAAGGGATGAAGAAAAATAAATTGTGATTATCTGGTTTAATGGATTTACAACAGGCGTTGATAAGGTTAATAGGAAGCTCTATGGCTAGGTGTTGTGATATATGGATCTGGTGGTAGGCTTCTGGATGGAATCAAAAGTTGTATGCTGACGCATAGTGAGGCATGTGTAGAATAATGTGTCACATGGTGATTTGTTTACGGATTACATAGCCGGAGTGAGCCAGGGTTGTGTTGTCTCTGTTATTCAATTTGTATATGGATCGGGTTATGAAAGAATCAGAGGTCAGGGTGGCAGGAAATGGTGTTAGATTGAATGGAGAATGGAGAGGAGTGGGGGGTGCCCTACCTAATTGTCTGCAGATAATTTGGGTTTTGTGTGGCGAATCTGAAGAAGAGTTAGAGGATTAAGATAGAGAGATTTGTTCAGAGTGTATCAAACAGGAGAGGCTTGAAAGTAAACGTGGATAAGAGTAAGGTTACAGGTTGTGAGTGAGGCAGTCTGGTGTGAATTATGTTAGATGGTGAGCAGCTGGAACAAGTGTCTGAAGTTTAAATATTTAGGAGTTATGTTGGTATGAGAAGGGAACGGATGATGCAGAGTGTAGTCGGAAAGTTGGGAATGGCAAGAAGGTGGCTGTGGCAATTAAATCGTTGTGAATGAAAGGGAACTAAGTCTTGAGTGTGCTAGGTCTGTACATGAGGGTATGTTGTTACCTGTGTTATGTAAAGTAGTGAGACTATGGTTGGAATAAGAAGTATAGATCTAAAGTTCAATGTTTCAATGGACAATCTTAGGGGTTGTGCTAGTGTGAGAAGAATGTGATACATGAGGAATGAAGCGTATTAAGAGATTTGTTGTGTGAAGAGGGGTAATGAGAAGAATAAATGAAAGTATGTTGAGATGGTTTGGTCATGTGGAAAGGATGAATGGTAGTCGGTTGGTTAAGCGGATGTATTGTAGCGAGTGTGTTGGGAACCGACCGCTGGGAAACCGAAGAAAAACTGGATTGAGTCGGTAAGACGAGTTTGAAGAGAAATGTGAGTTTGGTATAGGCGAGAAGAAGGTGTAATAACAGGAGTGAATTGCGGGGGTTTGTGAAGGGGTTATGGTTGTGGTCCACCTGGGCCAAGAGATGACCCTTACATTGACGTACTCCATGCTCTAGGGTGGTTTTTTTGACTGCGATGAGTTCTCACAAATTGATGGTTCTGAGGGGGCGGTAAGGCTGGGCTTTCTTTTTGACTTTTGTCATATTCTTCTTCTGCTTTTCTTTTCCGATGCATGCTACGCACCTTATTCCCAATCTAGGGAGTCATTGTGAAAATCTTGGTGGTTATCAAAATATAATTTGAAATGATGAAATAAAAACAGTGGTTCGCAAAAAACTATATTATGAATTTTATATGAAATTAAACCTGCCTGTCTGATTGTCTTTTAATTTAATACTAAAAGCGTTTAAAAAATGAACTTACAATTTATTTTAACATTTCAGATTATTTTTTGTGGCTTAAGCAGTATTTGTTTTGGAAGCATTTGAAGCAGAATTGTTGGTAAGTCTTAATAGCACAAGAAAATATAATTGTTTCATGGTTTTGGGAAGTGACAAAAAGGGGGATAAAGGTCTATATGTATTTATTCCTGTGAAATGTAGATAAATTAACTATGGGGAATAATTGTAGTTGATTAAAAATGGAGATATAAAGTTGCTTTAATATTATTGAGATTGTAGTGTTAAAATAATTATACACTTAAATAGTTTATTTTGAGAAAAGAAATATTTGTTTTTTCTTATTTGTATATCTGGTTATCTCATAACTTGGTTATCTGTTAAGATATCGAAATTTTAGAACTTTAAAATGATGCTAAAAAATGGGTTCGCCAAAATATATTTTTTGAATTTTTATTTGCTATAAAACCTGCCTGTCAGATTTTGTTTTAAATTAAATACTAAAACTGTTTAAGAGTTTTTAATTTTGCATATCAGGGTATCTTTGGCCCTTCATGTGCGTATGTTTGAAACAATTGAATGGATTTTTAGTAAGGGTTTTGAACACTTGAATGGTTCATTTGCCCCACTTATGACCTTTACAAAGTTATTTCCTTATTATTCTATATCCCCATCTCCAAAAAACCATTTTTCAGGAATTTTTATCCCTTCTACATATTTTTCTTGTTCTAACCAAATTCCTTTTAAACTATCCTTTATAACATTATATAAAAAGTGTAAAATACGTTTTCATAAGTTGGGAAGCGGATTATTTTTTTTAATAAGTATTTTTTTCTTCACTTTTAAATATTCTCTGTTACATTATTCAAACGTTTTTAGAATTCTAAATTTTATATTAAGCATACTTTAATGATTCTCATATGCAGGAAAAATGGTCAAATTGTTTAACAAATATAATTTCACTGTGAAACCTTTCGTTTTAAAATTTGGAAAATTAACATAAAATCTTGGTTGGCTATCAAAAACTAATTCTTCCTAAAAAATTGTAGGATTGCGAAAGTAAATTTTAATTTTAATATCAAATACAACTTTGTCTGAATTTATGATTACCATTTTTTAAAATAGTTTAAAAATTAAATTCGAATTCGTATTCACATTTAAATTTTTTTTTAAAGCTTTAAGTGAATTTCATTTTTAAAATTATTGAGTTGGTCAGTCTTTACTAGATAATGTTTTAAATTTTCTTTGTCTCATGGGGTGGGGGTTGGGGGAGGTGACAGCGATGAAGATCATTAAAAATTTCTGGATGGATTTTAAAATAAATTGTAAAAATTATTTTATATTATTGGAATTGTAGAGCCTTAAAATGATGCTAACAAAAATGGGTTCGCACAAATATTTTTTGAATTTTTATTTGAAATTAAACCTGCCTGTCTGATTTTTTTAAATTTATAAATTTTAGATAGTTTGAAATTTGAATTTTTAATTTTTTATTTTTGTATTTCAGATTATCTTGACCTTCATGTGCAATTGTTCATATTTGAAGGAATCAAATTAGCCGTTGGTAAGAGTTTTGATTAATAGTTCATTAATTGTAATTTATATTTCTAATTGTGAATATGTGGTTGATTTTAGTAATATTGGTTATTAAAAAATTTACACTATGTATTTCGTCATATTTTATTACATGTAACGCTACAAAAAAAAAAAAATTCTGATAATTTAAGGAACAGATTATTTTATTGCATGTAAATATTTTCCCCTCTTTAAAATCTTTCTTAACCCAAATTATATAAAACCTTTATGGATTTTAAAATTAATTTTATATGAAAATTTAATGATTCTCAAATGTGGGTTCAAAAACTTGGTGATTAGAGTTGGAAATTTTACTTTTTTGTGACTAGGACCGGCTCTGTCTCTAGCTTTACAGCTAGAAATAAAGATCAGTGATAAAATATCATATAAAATAGTTACCTATTATATAACAAAGATTTGCACTCTATTTATTTTAAAAATAAAAATAGGGAGTCATTGTGAAAATCTTGGTGGTTATCAAAATATAATTTGAATTTTAAACATTGAAATGATGATATAAAAAATGGGTTCGCAAAAATATATGAATTTTTATATGAAATTAAACCTGCCTGTCTGATTGTCTTTTAATTTAATACTAAAACCGTTTAAAAAATGAACTTATAATTTATTTTAACATTTCAGATTATTTTTTGTGGCTTAAGCAGTATTTGTTTTCGAAGCAGTTGAAGCAGAATTGTTGGTAAGTCTTGATAGCACCAAAAAATATAAGTGTTTCATTGGGTTGGGAGGTGACAAAAAGGGATAAAGGTCTATATGCATTTATTCCTGTGAAATGTAGATAAATTAACACTTGAGAATAATTGTAGTTCATTAAAAATAGAGAGATAAGGTTGCTTTAATATTATTAAGATTGGTGTTAAGAGATGCTTTAATATTATTAAGATTGGTGTTAAGAGAATTATACACTTTAATTAATAGTTTATTTTGAGAAAGAATATTTATTTATTATTTTTTATTACTTGTATATCTGGTTATCTCGTAACTTGGTTATCTGTTAATATATCGAAATTTTAGAACTAAAATGATACTAAACTAAAAAAATGGGTTCGCCAAAATATATTTTTTGAATTTTTATTTGATAAAACCTGCCTGCCAGATTTTGTTTTAAATTAAATACTAAAACTGTTTAAGAGTTTCTAATTTTGCATATTTGGATTTATAATAATTTTTTTCTTTATTTTTAAATATTCTCTTAGATACATTATTCAAACGTTTTTAGAATTCTAAATTTTATATTAACTATACTTTAATAATTCTCATATGCATGAAAAATGTTCAAAGAATAAGGCTCTACAGCCGGTATTTCACTGTTGGTAAGGACAGTTTTTTTTTACTTCTAGAATAGCAGCTTTTCTGAGGTTGCTTCACTATCAGGAAAACCACTGCACTAGCTGATGGGTCAGAATTCTGCTGTAAAGTTATTGAAGGTCAGGGCTAATGTGCAACAACGCACCACCCTGTTCATTACTAAAACGAAAGTGCGTGCGACGCCAGCGACGCGCATCGTTGATTAACTGATCGTAAAAATGGAACCTATCCTATTCGCAGCCAATACGTTTTTCTTACTACCTTTTTTTTCGGATTCGAGGAAAATACCACATGAAACCACATCTCATTCATTATTGTTGAATCTGTTTTCGTGCGGGTAATAAGTACTATTACGAAGAGGGTAATACTTTTTGTGGTCTTAACCTAAAGCTATAAAGGCAGTGTTTTACTTTTTGTAAGATCAGTTATTAGATGCACACAAATAAACAATGGGTAATGAATGAAAGGTGACTACATACGCAGTAATTTCCTGAGTCCGCAAAACAGCAGTATGAAAATTGAACTGGCTGTGACTAGAACGTGTTCCATTTTACGATCAGCAAATCGACGCACGTCTCTAGCTTCACACTCTTCCTAATAAACTGTGCAGTGCATGGTTGCCGTAGCAGTATTTTGCTGCATTAACTAGTGCAGGGTTTTTCTGCTTGTGTAGCCATTTCTGAACGCTGCTATTCTAGTAGTATACAGAACTGCACTTACGAACAGTAAAGTACTGTCTATGGAGTCTGGCCAAAAATTTACTACAGTTGATAGTGGCTTCGGCTTACGGCCCACAAACAAAAATAAAAAAAATTTTTAAATATGCATATAGTGATTTACCATCTACGTATTGTTTGCAAAATATAACTTTACAGTGTAATCTTTTCTTGTAAAATTTTGAAAATTTTTGGGTCAATAATTTTATATTTATTGTGGAAACGATATGATAAAAACAATATTATATAGTAATATACGTTAGTCAGTTAATTAGTTAAATAATATACTTACTTCAGACTTTAATTATTCTAGGAATATATTTTCTTAAAGATAATTAAACAATTATCATATTTTTAATGAATTTACGATATATAAAAGAGATCATTAAGTTTATATTAGTATAGTTACGGATAACGTCATACAACTTATTAGATTAGTAAGATTGAAAATTGAATAAGACATAGAGGGTGAGGATAGGAAATTGGTGCATTGTGATACTGATTATTTTTATTGAATGTCATCGATATGATTAGTATATTGATTGTTTTCAGAATTGAATTTTGATATTTAATATCTATGAAAGATTATTTTGTTTCGATACTGTTATAATTTGTATACACATGAGATGTGGAGTTATATATTTTAAACGTTTAGATGTTACGTTTGATGGTCTCTACAATATCTCATATAGAGCTAATATTATTAATAGCAGGGCGAGACAGGAATGGCGCATGTACGCTAATTAAATATTATATTATTTATTAAGTGGAAGTTTCTAAAGATCAAGCTGCAATAAGTGGAATCTAGGTCAGAGACAAGATGGGGAGTATGTCTTATGCTTAAAGTCTATAGGCTTCTGCATAGTATTAAAAAAGAATAGGGTATAATTAATTATAAAGGTTTATATAATATATATATGTAATATTTATATCTCTTTGCTCCGTTAAGTTCGTGGGAACAAATCGAAGACACTAGATAATGAATGTGAACTATAGCAAGTATTTGTGGTCTATATAACTAATAATGTTTTTGATATGCAGAATAGATGACTGCAGGAACTTGTAATAGAGATAAGAAGTTGGCATAATTAGAAATAATTTCTTATGAAAGAAGGGAAGTAAATGTTTAATGAATATATATTATTTTTATTTTTGTCGCACTAAATCTTTGTTATAGTAATCTTTCAGATGATAGATATCTGATATTATTATATAGCTATGGAGTGTTTATGTGACTAGGACTTAATGAATATTAGCTATAGAACATGTAATTGTGGGCGAAAGTAAAATAATTGTATGAAGGTGTATGAAAGGTTAGTACTTTACCTTCTACAGATGAAATAGTGATAATGGCATACTCTGATGAGATACTTTTTATTATGAGTAGGGGTGAAGAGCAAGATGATTGAAAAATATAATGAATATGAAGCCCCCCCCCAAATGTAGTTATTAGATTTACAGTTACGTACAGTCGGGGCCGCTAATTTTTCAAGAGAATTATTTTTAATGAATTTAGGATCCACTTCTTTAATTATATCCATATATTTATTCGCTATATCTATATATATATTATATATTATATATATATTATTTATTATATTGTATATTACTTTTATATTATATATTTATATTATATTATATATTAATATATATATATATATATATATATATTATATATATATATTATATCTTATAATTTATTATTATTCTCGGTAGGTATTCTTAACACTTATCTATTATCTATATCTATTATATTTATTAATATTTAGTTAAATCTGTTTTGAATAATTATGTTAATATATGTTTCAGTTATCTGTTTGCCTCATTTTATTCATTTCGAGGAATTATTTTAAACTTTAGATGTTATTAAATATGATTTTTTTTTTTCTTTTTATAGGAATCAAATAATAATATAAAATTTTATTACGTTATAACTGTACAGGCATGTTGGATATTCCTTAGTTCTTTAATTTAGAAGTATAATTATTTTTATATTAAATAAATTTTTGGTATATAGTAAGTGAGCTGTTTTTGCTTTGCTTCTTAAAATTTCTTTTTTTGCTAAAAAATTTCAAATGTTTTTTAATATTTCTTATATATATATAATAAGATATTTTTTAATAAACATTTATTTTCATCATATCATCTCTCAATATTTTGTATCATGAAAATTAATGATTTATGATGTAAATGGAGAATGGTGATGGCATTAGGATATTATATACTAAGGGGTCGGAGGCGGATAGCTCGGAGCGGAGTGTGAGCCTGAATAATTTTATAAATGCCTAGGGCAGGAGACTAGGAGTTTTATGGATGCTTGGTATTTTTAAAATGCTGAGCGTTAGTATCCGGAGTCGGAGTTGGTAGTTATTTTAAATGCTTTGAGCCGGAGCAGGAGTCGGAGCGGGTAATTTTAAAATGTTAAAATGCCGGAGCTGTAGTCGGAGCCGGAAAAAATTTGCGGCTCCCGCAGCCTGATGATATTATAATATATAGTATTATATATATTATATAATATATTAATATAATATATAGGATATATTCTTCTATTATCTATATATATATTATATATATTATATATATATGATATATTATATATATTATATAATATATATATGTATATTATATATTTATTAAATATAATATAATATGTATAAGAAATATATAAATTCTAAATTCTCCAATGCTGAGTTTAAGAGAACTCAGGGAAAGAAAACTGGTTCTAAATCGGAAAAATCATATAATACGGCTCGATGTTATGTAAAGTTTATTGAAAAGACGTATGTGGCCCATGCGACCATGAGAAAAAGTCTACTCTAAATACTCTTCGGAAGAAGGCTATTTAAGTAGTCTATTATTCATTAATTTATTATTTATATTATTATATTATTAATATATTATTATTATTATTTAGTAGTTCATAGTTATAGTTGAAAGTAGTAGTAGAATTTAATGGATTCACTGCCTGTGTTAGTAGTAATAACAATATTTATACTGAAAAACCAGTAGGGCTATATTGAACGTTGCAAATATCCAAAAAGGTATATTCGTAACGATTTTAAAAAATGACGGAAGTGTTTTTAATGTTTAAGAAAAGAATTTTTAATTGGTATGAGCTCATAAAAAAAGATGATACAAATTGATATCATGATTTCATTTTGGTTTACTTTAGTCTTAGATACAAAGTATAAAACATTAGAAAATAATATTTTCTTTTCTTGTATTAATCCAGTTAATTTTAACTCATTTTATATTATTATATTATCATTATTATTTATTATTAATATTATTCATTATCATTTACATTATTCATTTTCAAAGTCATTAGAGCTTTATTTACTCTTTTTTGTTTATGTATTTTTATTATTTATGGTATTATATGTTAATACACTCCTAGGATACAAATTTATGTCATTATTTAAACATTGTTTTTAGTAGCAATGAATTTATTAAGATAAATACCGTTTTATCAATTATAAATGCATATATATTTAATTTTATATCTTCTATGTTTTATTATACCAAACACGTTGTTGATGTAGTATCTTGTTTTTCTTGTTGTTATTTATATTTTGGGTGCTCCCTAAGGACCACGAATACTTGTGTTGCTAAATTTTGTAGATCTCCCTATATTTCAAAGATATCTAGGGAATTAGTTTTTATAATAATTATTGGGTATATATTTATCGAGTAAAATAGTGGACTATATTGTTTATCAATAGTAATTTTTCTTTTTCTGAATAAAGATTAAATGTAAATAAATGTTTTATTTTAATATTCTATTATTTAATATATATTATTTTATTTAATATTATTATTATTAATATTATTTATATTAAATTATATTATTATTTTTATTTTATTATTATTTATATTATATTATTTCTTTATTAGGTTATTATTTATAGACTGAATATATTATATTAGATTCAAATTTAATCTTATATTTGGAGTTATTATTTATTGAAATATGAAGTCTCAAATAATATATATAAATATATATATATATATATTCATATAATGTATATTATATATATATATATTATATATATATTTTATATATATATATATTATATGTAATATAATATTATTTTAATATATTATATTATATATATTAAATCTATATTATATATATATTATATTATATATTATCATTGTTGAACATTTAGGTCGAAGATTAACTTTTTTATAAATATAGTTTATTTTCTCTATTGTATTGGAATTATTGTTTAATCATGTACATCGTGAGTAACTTTACTTATAGGTGGCATGTTGTTTATTAGATTATAAATATATTCTCTTATGCTTTGATGCTAAATTGGATGTGGTTTTTTAATTATTCGATTTTTATTCAGCCTAATCTCCGATTAGAGTCACCATATTTACTATTTAGAGACGTTTCTAATTCCATAATATCATAACCAAAGTTGGAACAACCACAATATGGTTAGTTATATAACTATAGGGTATATAGTTAGATGAATATATGAATTAAATAATAGTGATCAGTGCTTTAGGCTAGAAATACTACGTATGATAATGCTTTAATAATTGATGATTACGCGCTTGTGTTATTTTGGATCTAGTATTAAGATGATAATTGTCGAATTAATTATAGTTGATAGTATAATATTATGAAATAATAAGATTAGATGAAAGTATAGATAATTTTATATTTTTACCAGAGGCGGAAAGCCGTAACATATAAGAGATATAATATTCAACAAAGGGCGGAGTAATTTATATATATCATAGTATAATAATAAGTTTTTTATGTAAGTCACATAAGGCAATGTTTTTTATATATATTTGTGGTGTAATATTTTGATAAGGGCTCATATGACTTATTAAAAGTGCACGATGGATATACTTAGCCATATATTTTTATTGTATTAGACTCAGGAGTGGTATGGTGAGTGAACCTTTTTTATTTATTATTTCTGGGTAAGGGCGAATTTGAAGATTTCTAACTTTAATTAAAGTACTATTACATCATTCAAATATTGAAATTTATAATATCTTATATATATATTAGTTATATTAATATATTTATTAATAATTATATATTATATTTATATTTATTTATAATATATATTATATTATATTAATTATTATTATATATTATTATATATATTGATATTATATATATATATATATTTATATATTATATATTATTATATATTATTATTATATATTATATAATATTATTATATTATATATAAAATTTTATTTAAATAATATATTTATATTTATATATATGGTGTTTATATATATATATATATATATATATATTACTATTATAATATATATATATATTTGGGCGTAATATATATTAATATTATAATAATATTATAATATATTATATATGATATATATATATTTAATAATATTATTATATTATATTATATATATTATATATCTATATTATATATATATTATATATATAGTGTTGTATTATATATTATTATATTTAATTTGGTAGAAATAATGGATTAATTTTTTAATATTTAAGGTTGCGGTAGCTTGTTATTATATGACTTATGAAGATAAGACAGTTTTTTTAATTTTGGATTGGCAACATAATGTATAGGATCTGTAAGCTTCAATTGTATATACCTCAAATATGTACGTATTACTATTAATATAAATAACCTTAATAGTGTTACTTGATTATTGGATGATAAGAGAGGAGTATGGTTCTTATGTGTCTGGAACGATTATAGTGTCTGCTAACTAGAAGAAAAGGATACTATTGCTCATTGCATGGGTGCAAAGCGAAATGTATTGCTACTGATTATTTTTTTGCTTATTTCTTTCATAGAACTTCTATATTGTTATTCTTATTTTTTTAATGTGATGGCAAAATATATTTTTAACTGATGGTTTGATTTAATTGAATAATATTTTTTTATGATATCTTTGATCAATTCTAGAAGGATAGTCCTCATTTATTGCATAGAAGGCATGCATTATCTGATATTTAAGAGCGCCGGTTCTCCACCCTTGGTAACTCAGAATCAAGTAATATTATAATGTCTAATATAATTCAGGAATAGATGTATTTTATAAAGTATTTATTATTAGATTAGATAGTCAGACATTTAATATACAAGTTTTATTGTTAATTATTTAGATCATTAAAGTATTTTCAGAGATGTAGTAAATTTTTAATATATATATATTAAATCATAATGTGATAATTATGATGATGAAATATTTGATAATTAACCTAGTCAGGCGTCAAAAATTGCTAATATTATATATATGGTTATTTTATTATATAATTGAGTTATGTTTATGTATTATATTTTAATATTATAATAATTATTAAAATGGTTCTAATTTCGATATATTCAACAAAAAATTTAGTCTATATACATTCAAAACAGGATTTGCTATTTCAATATGTTATATATATTACTTTAATTATTATTGTTATAATATACTAGATAGCAAAAGTATTAATTAATAAAATTTTACCTGGAGTATTATGTATTATTAATGAAGAAGGTTAGGTTAATATATATAGAGTTTTATTTATGTATGAATCTTTTGGTCTTAAAATTTGGATTTTATATATTCGAATTTATAGGTTTAGATTTATATAAATAGTAGATGGTGATATAATTATGCATATATTTTGGGAGAAGACTACAGTGTATATATTTGAAATAATTAGTTTGTACGGGTTGATGATAGTTCGAGATCATGCAGTAAAGATGATAAGGATGAATTAGTGAATATATGATTTAATGAGAGAGAATAGGAGAGATAGGAGAGGAGATGACATGGGTGGGAAGATGGAGAGTTATGTTGATTGTGATGCAGAATGGAAGATGAGTGGAGAGAGGTTGGTTTTAGAGGCGTATTATTACTTTTTAAATAGTGGGAAGATGATAATGTATTAACTATGTATTTATGATAAGTTTAGGTAATTGAATTCCTTGTGGATAACAAAAGTTATAAAATTGAAGAGATAATATTTAATTTCTACTACTATAAAAGTAGAGGTAATATATCAAATATAGTACTTGATATATTAGGTATATTAAAATAAAAAACTGTGGAATTGAGGAGAGAGAGAGAGAGAGATAGATAGATGATAGAGTAGAGTATCTTATAAGAAGAGAGAGGAGATGAGAGGAGAGAGAGAGAGAGGTAGAGAGTTAGAGAGAGAGATAGATAGAGTGATAAGAAGAGAGAGAGCGAGAGAGAGAGGATGGATGGAGTAGGAATGAGATGAGAGGTAGGAGGGAGGAGTGAGGAATAGGATGGTTGAGGGAGTGAGAGAGAGAGAGAGTAGAGAGAGATGTATTATAAAGATACGAAGAAGAAGTAGAGTGGTATAAATATATTCAATAAAATGGAGATGTGTTTGTCACGATGCTTCAGCTGAAGTTAATGATAATATGCATGAGGTTTGTGTTTATTTTGTTAAAGACTTAGTAAATGGCAACAAAGATGCAATAAGCTGTTATTCCTTGTTGTTTTTTGAAAAGTATTTTATATATAGGAGTATAACTGTGGAAGTAAAGGTCTGGCACGAGAAATGATTGAAATGGTTAGCTATTAGTTATATATAGATAGATTAATTAATATTGATCAGGTAGAGGAGGGGCATATATAGACGATATATTATGAGATTTTGGATAAATTAGGTAGTTGATATATATTTTATGTGGGTTGTGTTGGTGTTTATAGCATAATTTTTCTTTCTTGCTGCGTAGTTTTTATTGTGTAGGATTGATGGTATTACTGTTTTTTTAGTGTGGTTTTCTCTTAGTTATTTTATTATTTTTTTAATGATTTTTTAGCATTGGTGTTACTTAACTGTTGTACATAGTAGATTCATATAATTGAGAGATAGGTAATATTAATTAATTATAGATAATATATATAATATATATGTATATATAATTAATAATATAATATATTAATAAATAATTAAATTATAATAATATAATAATAATAATATATTAAATATATTATATTATTAAGTGAATAATAATTAATAATAATAATATAATAATTTAATATTAATTTTATACTTTAATTTTTTAATGTTATATCATATATATATCATTTATTTTATGATTTCAGGATAAAATTTTGTGTTTGTTAGATTTATTTTCGCCGCCTTTTTGTCATGTTATGTTATTGCTGTATGTTGTATTTAAGTTTAGATTGTTTATAGTTGTTTATTGGTTATGTTGTTAGTTTATTTGAATTGGTGAATACTCAAAATAAGACGGGGTTACGGTGATATGGTGGTTCATAGTGTCTCTTTCTTTTCTGCTCGGTGATGTATAACTATTTAATCGAGTGGGTATTAGATTATAATTATAGACGTAGAATTTGTTTATATTTTAATCACATATTTTAATATATAATTATATTATATATGATATATTGAAGGAAGAAGCATTTATTTCTTTTTGTTAATAATTTATCTTTTTTATTTTGTGATGGTCAAATTTAGGTATTATATAATATTTTATTATTATACGATTAATTACGAATTTGTATATTTTGATATTTTAGTGTGGTATTTTTTAGTATCGATATCGTGAGTTTTTGGTATTTTATATTTTATACTTGGTCTTTTTATAATAATATTTTTGTACAATATGATTAATTTTTTGATTTATTATGTGTGTTTTTTATATTGATTTTGATATTAGCTGCTGAGTTATATTATAATGATATATATAGTATATCGATATAGGGTTTTTTATATTATTTTTTCATATGAATTCATAATTTTTTGCTGATAGATTTGATAGATAGAAGATAGAATATTCGATTTTTAATGTATTTCAGTTCCTAAGAAACAGTTTAAATGGATTAAGATTATAAGTTATTGTATTTAACAAGATATATATATATATATATATATATTATTTATATCATATTATTATATATTTTATATATATATTATTATATATATATTATATTGATATTACTATTCCAGAAAAGAATACCAAGAGTGACAACTAATAATTTATATATTTATGAGTTTTATTCTTTATAATATTGTATATATAGTTTTTTGTTATGGAGAGTATTATATATTTTATTATAATATATATTAAGTTATATATATTATATATATATATATTATTATATATATCTATATTTATATTTTATATTATATAATATATATTATATATATTATATTTTATATATGTATAATTATATTATATAATATATTTATTTTCTATATTATATATATATTAATATATTTATTTCTTACCTATATATTTAATATTTATTATCTATATATTTGTATTATATTTATAAATCTGATTTGTGTATTATATCAATTATGATTTATATGTATCTCTATATATTATTATTAATGTATTATCATTTTTATAATTTATTTATATTTGTATATATTTATAATATATTTATATATATATATATATATATATATAATATAAATATAATATATATATATTATATATTATATATATATATATTAGTATAATATAATATTATGTATATTTATATTATATAATGTATATAATATATAATTTATATAATTATTTTTATATATATATCTTATCTATTATCTTTTCTTTATATATATCTATATATATATTTATTTTATATTCTTACATCTTCTTATTTAATATATATATTACAGTCTAAATATAATATGTACATTTTAATACCTGAAATTTTTAATAATATATAGTTATATTTTTATATATATATATATATATATATATATTATATATATATATATTTAGTAATTAATGTACTGTATATTATAATTTAATTATATTTAATATATATATATAATTATTATTATTTTATTTATATTATTTTTATTTATATATTATATATTATATAATATATATATATATATATTATTATTATATTATATAATATATATATTATATTATTATATATATATTTATAATTATTAGATAATAGGTTATTTTGATTTTCTACGGTTGATAACGAGTATTGACGACTGGTTGGTGTGCATATAAAAAAAAAAAAATATAAACATAATAATTATTATTCATTTAATTGAAAGTTTGCTCAAAGTGAGAGCTTTTTCTAAAGAAGTTTATAATTTGAAATGTTTTTTACAAAAGTTTTTATATATAATATTTTAGAACACATTTGTAATTTGCTATTATACCTATTCACTTTTTCCGGGTTGGGCGGCGGGATGGTGGGTTGGCATTCTCTACAGTCTCTCTCCAATGAAAAAATACTTTTTACATGTATCTTGCCTACATCACACAATTACTTCATTCATTTGTAATTTAATGATAATATTTATATATATTTATCCTTACTTGTATGACTGGTTATTTGTTTTGACTAATCTCTCTTCAAATGGGGTATTAGAATCGATATATATCTAGATAGATACCTTATCATTTCTTAAGATATTACCTAATAGTATTTCCAATTCGCCAAGCTGCTGCTAAGATCATCTTATTGGTTTCAAGTTAAGATAATACCAGGGACATTGACTACTTCTTCAGTTAAGCAACTTATGGAGTTTCGGTAATAATATACTTGGTGTCAATTCGTGAGTTTACTACATGAGCACGTTCTCATAATGTCTGTGTTCTTTACATAAAATATGATCTTAAGGTAGCACTGATGGTATATAGGATCAATACTGAAACTGCGAACTCTCAAATTCATATTAGTGGTGTAGATTATTCCTTCTTTGCGAGAGTAGGGTTAAGAGGTAGGAAGAGTAAGGATCAATAGTGCGATTAAATATGTGTTGAGGTCCAGAAATCTGCAGATAACAGTCAGGATTATCGAATCAGTATTAAATTACATGCTTTATATCGGATAATTGTCCTCAGGAACTATTTATACAGTACTGTATTGTTTAATAGTGTATCTTCAAATTAACTCATAATTTCTAATTTCTAATTACATAATATATGTTATTTCTTTTTGTGTGTCCATAGTTCGCCTAATATTCTAACTTTAATAATTATTGATATTCAAGTTATGTTCTATTTGATTGTAAAGTTTCTGTATTTATCTATATCTTCATTTTGTGTTAAGTCTCTTTATTAGTAGATCGCTTGTGAGTTGTCAACAAATTTTACTTAATTTCTTTTTGGAGTTATGAACAAAAAATGATGCTTTATTTATTTTTTGTCCTTCGTTTTATAAGGAGGATTAGGTAGATTTTCCTATTGGTCTTTCCGTTTTTCGATTGTCTTATACTTTCTATACTGTTATTTTTTTGGAAGTTCAAATATTTTCATTTTTTTTTTTTTTTTTTTTTTTTTTTTTTTAAATCTCTATCGGCTTCTTATGTTATCTCGGTCCTTTATAATTTGAATCTTTTTATCCCTACATTAGAGGGGGTCAAACTTAGAGTAATTTATCTCTTCTAATTCAAATTTGACTTTCAAGTTTATCTCGGACGGCTGTGAAGATTTCTTTCTTCCCCTCTGACTTCTTGATTTTTTGAATTTACTGCTTTTCTCTTAAATATTACGGGTGTGTTGTGGATGATGGAAATCTGTAGAAGTTTTCACAGTTGACATCAAAGTTTATTTTCCAAGTATCCTCTTATGGTGGAATGTTTTATATCTTTTGTATATATTTGTACTTATTTATATATTCGTGGATTATCCTTTCTCGTTAATCCTTTAGCTTTTCTCATTAATTTCCTAAAACCATTTCCTCTTCCTAATACGTTAAAAGATACCTATGTTCTCTTTCATTCTTTTCATTAATGACGCTTCCATTCTGTTTACGCTTTCAGTCATTATCAGCTATCATAGCGTTTTATGTCTCAGACATTAATGCTCTTCTTATTTTAGAAGATACTCTTGATAATTGAATTTATATTGCTAATTGCTGAGAGGTATTGGAGCATAGAGCTGTCGATCTTCTTTCAGAATTTTCTACTTAGGTAAAAAGGGAGACTAAGTGGTTAAAACATAAAGAAGCCCTAGCTCATTCGCGATACTTATATATTCTCTTTCCTTAGTACTTAGCATAAAGTTTTCTCTCATATATATCTTTAATAATATTATGGGGTTTTATTTATAAGCCTTTTGTCAAATTTCATAACATTTTATATTTATATATTTAACTCCTATTACCATAATATAACCTCAGTATTTTATAGGGTTTTACGGGTACTAAGGGGTGAAGTATATCTATGTAAATACAGATAATCCGTTATATGTAATATTACTTCTTATCATTCATTTCTATTATAAATACTCTTCATCCACATCTTCTCCTTAAATTTGAACATTATAATTATCATAAAATTGAAAAAGCAGGTGACTATTACAACATATACTAAGTCATGCTCACACCTCATACTTTTCATTTTCAACTCCTATCAATATCACATTACTTTATAATATTTATTATAAAGGTATACGAGTAAGATAAGTTTGCTCTGAAGGCCACTCAGTATTTCGTAGCAGAGAGGAGTTTAGATTCGAGTCTTTCTCTCAGACATACTACAAATATTTAGTTTCTGTATTTATCTCATTGATATATATACATTAATACTACTTGTTCTTTATATCTATTCTGATATTTTTCAACTAGATAAGTTATGCTACACTGTTCTTGATTGTCAGGGTCTGAGATGTGTGTTATCGCCTTAGTTATATTTAGTAGTATCTTTCAAAATTGAAAATATTTTATTTATTAGTTCTTTATCTGTGAAGGTTTCCTCCATATATTCAATCAAAAATAACGTGTGGTCTTTTATGGGGATAGTCGCTTTGTATAACTTTATAGAGATATATATAATCCATATTCTGGGGTGGTTCTATTATTATATAACTTCTTTGAGAGGTGTTGGTTTTTACTCCATTATAATCTTTATTCTACTTTATGAGAGTGAGTAGGGGGCTGTCAATACTTCAAGGAAAGCACCCTATCTCTAAATAACTATTTTCCATAGTAGTGACATGATAACGACATTATTGAATATAGATTGACTATATTACTATATATTGTATTAGAACAATGCTATTAGAAATGTTTTATCTGAAATATAATAGAAAAGATAACTTATTCTGTGATATTTGCATTTTATTTCTTAGCGAATTATAGTCCATGACTCTAAAGATATCTTTTTTATCGCATGTTCTTAGCAATTATTTATTCTTTGTCTTAGTTCTTCTGCTCAGCTTGTTTTGTCTCTTAGCTCTTTTTACAGACGTTCCACATATTTTTGTTCTGGTTATCCTGACTTGACGATTCATCCAAACTGGGCTAAGTATTAAATTAGTATTTTAGGGACGGCTTTATACATCTTTTATATTATCTTTACCTTTTCTCTTAGATCTAATGTCTATTCTTAATTCTAGATTTCGAACTCACTTGCGTTGTTTACTTTTGATGTCAAGTAATTCGGAGACTGTTTAGATGAGAAATTATTGTGTTAAATCTCTCATTATTGGTTGATTTTCTTTGTCTTATTTTGGGGTTTTCTTTATTGACTTACTTCTTAATTTAATACCAACTCTTTCATTCTCTTACTTTTTCTGATTATTTTCAAGGATTTTGGTTAGGATGCAATTTTCGATCAAATTGTAGATAGTTGAGCCATTCTTGGTAAGTAAGATTATTTATGATAAGCTTGATTTTATAGTACTATTCTTTGCTAGAATCTAGGTATCTATGATATTGTAATGGTTTTGAGCGGATTAAATGGATTTGGTAACAAATATAATTATATTAATGGAGAGTTAATTAAAATAATTATATATGTATTAACTTATAGGATAAATAAATTTACTATATAACTTATATAAATTAAGTAGATTATGTTTTGGTGAAATAGAGAATGGAAAGATAGGATTAAACAATATGTATAGATATTTTGGTGGGTTTACGAATTATTTGGTGAGTTGGCACAACCGAAGAACATGAATTTTCTTGTACTTCATTTTATGGTGCACGATGAATTAAAACGCGCTAAGTTTTTATATAGTGTATTATAAAGTTTTTTGATGAATTAAGGAAATCACTTCCTGAATTCATACATACATTCTAGTCGAAATTATTATAAGGATGTCAATATTAATCGGCGTTAAATATTTTGTTGTGAGATATTCTGGTTGAGTAGTTAGGGTTTTATTATAGGATATGTATCTGCACGTGTTGTTTGTAGGGTTGTATTATAGAATTTAAATGTCTTTATCCTGTGTAGTTATAGGGTAATGTATTATGGTCGTAGATTCTTCATGTGCGAGGATATTCTTCGGTTCATTGATAGATCAATAGTGAATTGGCTGAAATAGGATTGTAATTTTCTTAGTTTGACAGTACGCTATAGGCTGCTCTAATCAGATTTTGATACTTGCTAGATTTCATTACCATATTAGTGAGCTAGATAGCAATATATAGTTTCAATTGAGTGCGTTTATTCATATGAAGCAAGGATATATTGCGGCCCGTAGCTGATGAATATGTATCTGATGAATATTGTTGCTAGTTGTGTTGTATCCTTGTTTTGTATAATTAAGTTTATCTGGTATCAAACTATTAATTGAATATGTATTTATGTAAATCTATAAAAGCCCTAATATAAAAATATTGGTGATAAATTCTAACATATAAATAATTCATTATCTATTTTTATTTCTTTTTATTTATTTTTTATGTTATTTACTTTTTTTTTAAATAGTTCATTATAAATATATATTATATTTATATAGGTATATATTTATATCAATTCATGTTATATTTATTATTATTTATATGTATTAATTATATTTTCTTTTTTTGAACTCAGTAATATTTGTATACATGCATATTATATTTTTGAGTATTATTAGTACTATTATCTATTTGTATCTACTATATTTATATTAGTATCATAGCTAGAATATGATAAATAATATCTATGATTTGTTCTATAATTTATACTTTTTTAATAATATATTAAATTTATATTATCAATATACTATTTAATATGTATATTATAATTTATTTGTAATGATACTGATTCGTCTCACATAATTTTAAAATTATTACTGATATATATAATTAATAATTATTGTAATAAATAATATTTATAGTCTGTGAAAGGGGAGATGTGTGTGGGTGTTTATACCATACATCTTATTACCATAATATTTTATCTTATATCTATACTAATAATATCTACTTAGTATAGATTTTATCTTATTCTATTGTTCTATCTATTTCGATTCCATTACACATTTGAGATGTATATTACAGTTCGTATTCTTCCTTATATAAGATAATATAAAGGTATACTATTAGCCGAGAGATCTCGCTTTTATCAGGTCAGCGTGGCAGCGCTCTCATCTCTTCCATACAAATTATGCTATTATATATATTGATTTAATTCCATATATTTTAATTAAAACATTTTTTATATATATATAATATGTATATTATTTTTGTACTGCATATATTCTAGTATATAGTTTGTATGTTTTGTGGAATTACACTGTACGATAGATTTTCTCGTCTATTTACGTAAATTGAATATTAATCACTAATTGTGTTAGTTGTATGTTTAGTCTAATATTTGATATTCTTATATTTAAATTGATGTATGCATATTGTGAATGTCTTATTTTCGTCTAGTCTTTGCTAGATTTAGTCAGTAGACTAATCATAATGTTTGTGTCTGTAATCCGTTAGAGGATTTATCTTCATAAATATTTATATACTAATTTGCCTAATTATTTATTTAATTGTCTCGTTAATTTGCGTATGTTATATTTATTATATTAAATTATTATTTTCATAATTATTATTATTTTCACTTTCATTATTATTTATTCTCCCGAGATAATTTATTATTATCTTATTTCGTTATTGAGTATAGCTTGTTATTTGTGGTACCATATATGTTTTTATAATTGAGATTTAATTATATCCCATTATTTTCTATTGATGTTACTGATAATTATAGTTATTTATATCTATAATCTATTTATTCATTATATCCTAAGTTCTATATAATTCGCTTTTCTTTATTATCCACTTTAAAATTTTAATTTGTAGATTTTAATTAAAATTTGTATCTTTATAATTTTTATAATTTCTATTTATAAATTTTTATAATTTTATATTTATAATTTATAATTCTCAATCTTATTATTTCATACTTATTTTATCTCTTATAATTTTTATTCAAAATTATTATATTATTATTATTATTTTATTATTATTATTATTTTTCTATTATTATTTTCGGTTAGAGATTATTATATCTATTTAAATACTCTGCAATAATTTTTCAAGTTTATTTTCCTATTCATTAGGTTTTATCTATTTAGTTTCTTTTTTATTTATACTTTTATTTGTTTACGAACTAATAAATTAATTATATAACTTAATAACAGACACCATCTAATTATTTTATTTACTTTATCTCATTTATTACACATCTCCATTATTTATCCATATATTTTTTTTACAGTTTTATCTATATAATATTTTTCATTATTATTTTATTCATTTTTATATAATTAATATAAAATTGTGATATTTATTATTATTATATTCTAATTATTATTATTAATTATTTTAGAATTATTTCTATATTATATATATATATAAAATTAATATAATTCATATATTATTAATCTTAATTTTTATTACATTTATTATACATTTCTTATTAAAAAGGAAAAATCTTGGGTACTAACAATAAATATATTCTATTATTATATTATTATTTATTATACATTATTTTATTTATTATTATATTATTATTATTATTATTTATTAGCTACATTATAATTTAATATTATTTATTTATTACTATATTTAATTACATTATATTATTTATTATTATGAATTTATTATGTATATTTATTATTATGTGCATATTTTATATATTCTTATTATTATTCATTTATATATTATTATTTATTATCTACTTTTACTATTATAAATTACTTCAATTATTCCTATATTATTTTCGTTATTATCTTATTATTTATATTTATTCTTACTTATTCATCTCATTTAATTCATCTATTAATCCGTTATTATTAAAAATAAGTCTAATTACTTTTAATTATTATTATGCATTATGTAACACATTTATTATTATTTATTACTATTATTCGTGGTAATACATTTATTTAATTTATATCTTAACATTATTATTAATTTATATTTTACTATTAATATTATTATTATTATGTTATTAACATTATTAAATGTTATTTAATTATTTTATTATTATAATTTAATTATTTATTTAATAGGTATATAATTTTTATTGCGAGTAAATATGTTTATTATCTTATATTATTATTATTATTATTCTATTTATTATACATTATTATTAATTTATTATTATTTATTTACATTATTATTATATTTTAATTATTATTATTATGAGTGCGTAGGAAGGGGAGGCGGTGTGTGGACAATATGAAAATTAAAAAGTCCATTTATTTGGGCAAATATATATATATATTTATTTTATTTTAGTGTATTAATATTATTATTATTTATTAGTATTGTTATTGTTATTTCAAATAAACTGGTTTTTATATTTAGATGGATTAATTTTGTTGCTTGCCATGTGTATTGAAAGTATTAAATTATTATATATTATATGAATTTTATTGTAATGTAATTATTATTAATTATTATTTATTTATTAATAACTTAGTTAATTTATAATATATAAATTTTATTTTTTGTATTAGAGATTATTTTAAATAATGTGTTTTTTTCTATGTATTTATTCATTTTTGACTTATTGTATGTCAACTTATTAGTGATCTTTAATAATTATTATTTTTCTTGATACTACACCTTTTATTATGTATGTATTATTTAGAATTTGTTCACTGTGTTGATTTATATGTATGTATTATTAATCATGGAAAGGTGTACGCGTTGGTAGTCCTGGCAGACCCGCACATCAAAAAAACTTGCAGAAACATGTCTTCAAAAAAGGGCGGAACAAAATTTTGGTTTTTTTATTATTACATTATTATTTTATTATTATTATTATTTTATTATTATTTTATTTAATGTGCTAATTTTTGGTAGATAGATATATTATATTAATATTATTTATTATTCATTATTGTGATATACTTATTATTTATTATTATTACTACATTATTTAACATTATTTAGATTTATATATATTATTTGTTATATTGAAGGGAAATTAGTTAATTTATTTTAGATATATATGTTTATTTAATTAGTTAAATAGTTAATAATTTATTGGATAGTTAAATATGAATAAGTTAGTATATTGTATATAATTATCAATTATTGAATTAATATTATTCTTTAATATTTTAATTTTATATTATTAACATTTAATTATTATTTATTTATTTATTCATTACAATAATTATCATTCTTATACATTAAATAATTTTATTTATCTATTTAATTGTAATTATTATTATGATTAAAAAATATTCTTGACATGATTTTATTCTTTATTATTGTTATTTATTTTATTTAATTATTAAACATAATTATTTTTAATATATTTTTATTAAATTATTTATATTAATATATTATTACATTATATTATATCATATTATTTATTTATTATCATTTTCTCTTATCATATATACTTCATCTATCTGTATTTTGTTATTTGTATTTTGTTATCTTTATTATTTATCCTAATATTAATCTTTATATCTATTATCTATTTTACATTTTATTTATTTTTTATTGTTTTTATTATTTCTTATTTTTTATTTAATTTCTTTATTATTTAGGTTATTTTTTATGGTATTTAGTTTATTCTTTTATGATTTTTATTTTATTTTTTATTTTTTATTTTTTTTTTATTTTTATTATTTTTCTAGTTTTTATTTTTTTTATTATTTATTTTTCTTTTTTATTTTATTTTTTTTATTTTTTTAAATTTTATTTTATTATTTTATTTATATTATTTTATTTTTTATTTTTTATTTTTATTTTTTATTTTTTATTTTTATTTTTTTTTTATTTTTATTTTATTTTATTTTTATTTTTATTTTTTATTTTTATTTTTATTTTTTATTTTAATTTTTATTTTATTTTTATTTTTATTTTTATTTTATTTTATTTTTTTTTTTAATTTTATTTCTTTATTATTTTTATTTTTTATTTTTATTTATTTTTATTTTTTATTTTTAATTTATTATTATTTTATTTATTTTATTATCTATTCTTTAATTATTATCTATCTTATTCAATTAATTATCTTTTATCTATATTCGTTGCTTTTCTACTTTAGACCACTTTCACTATTTTTTTTATTTTATTTACTTAAGTTATTATCTATTTATTATTTTTAGATATTTAAATGTTAGTTTATCTTACTTATACATACTAATTTTGATAATTTATTATTATTTAATTTTTTTTATTTTTTTATTTATTATTATTTTATATTATTATTTTTTTTTTTTTTTTTTTTTTTTTTATTTATTTATTATTTGAGTTATTTATTTATTATAATTATTATTGATTTTTTATTGTATTTTATCTTTATTAAGGTTATCATGATTTTTTATTCTTATTATTCTTTATTATTATTATTATCTATGATTCATTTTATTATTCACTACTTTATTATTTATTTGTTATTTTATTGTGTTATTCTTTTTGTTTTTTTCTTATATTTAATTTTTTTTTTTGGTGTTATTAATTACTTTATCTATTTGTTATTATTAGTTTTATTGTTGGATATTTTAATTTTAGTTAGTGTGTGGATTTGATATATTTGTAGTTAGTTGGTATTATTATTTTATTCTTATTAGGATTATTTAATACTTTTTATTAGTTAAATTGGTTGGTATTATTATTTGATTTGATATAATTCTTATTATATTATTATTCCATGGAGTATTATATATTCATGTCCTGTGTCTTTGTATTGCTTTTGAACTCCCTTATTGTGCTTTGTATTTTTTATTTTATTTGCTTTATTATGTTATGTTATTATTATTTATTATTTATGGTATTTATTTGATCTTATTTTATATATATTATTTCTGTGAATCTTCTTTGAATATATTTTCTATTAGAAAGTTTATATTAATCGTGTTTGTATTTAATTATTATTTGGTTTATATCTTTATTGTTTCTATTTATTATTATTAATTATTGAGATGAATTTAGGTTAACTTTTATGTTAGGAGTTCTTAACTTTATTCATTTATTGTTATTTTATATAGGTTAGATTAACTTACCTGATAATTTATATTATTCTAGTCAATTTAATCATTTTCTGTTCGATTGATTATTTTTGTTTATTTAACGTGTTATTATTGGTTCAATTGAACATTATTATGATTATAGTTACGTAGTTGATCACTATTGAGCCTCCAAAATAGAGCATATTTTCTCATTAAAAATTTCTAAATTGAACTAATTCTATTATTAATAAACTACGAGCTATTTTCTCTTAATATAAACTATAAGCGTGAGAATAGTATTTTATATAGTTGAGTAAAAGTTATGGATATACTAACCCATAATATATTAATATTAGTATTTTAAATTACTATACTAATGTAAAAATATATATATATATATAATTATAGTTACTTGGTATATAATATTATTTGTATGTATGCTTTCGTATGTTGTATGTATGTATGTATGGTATGTATGGTATGTATGTTCTATGGGGTATGCTTGATATGAGTTTGTTTGTTTGTTATTTTTGTTAATGCTATGTATGTATGTATGTAACTGGTGTGGTATGATATGTTTGGGATGTTCTGTTGCTATGTACTGTTATGTAATGTATTGTTAATGTAGTGGATATGATATGTATGGGTATGGATTGTTGTATAGTATGTTATTGTATGTTAGGGATAATAGTAGTGGTACTTATGTAATGTATGTATACTATGTTATGATATGTTTTGTATGTATGTATGTATGTTGTATGTATGTATGTCTTATAGCTATGTGGTGGTTGTATGTATGATATTGTATAGTATAGATAGTGTATGTATGTATGATTATGTTTGTATGTATAGATATGTATGTATGTAGATAGATATGCTGATTTGCATATGTATGTATGTATGTATGTATGTTGTTATATTAATATATATATATCGTATAAATTTATAATTATACAATATAGTGTATAGATATATAATGATAAGGTACATAGGAGTAATCTATTCATATTACAACAACTCCAAGTAGTCTTGTAGGGATCATATAGAAATCATGTGTATATAATTAATTTATACGCATTGAAAGTAATTATACATATTATAGTAGATAAGCTATGTATTTTATTTGTCTTATACTGTATACGCTTGAAGGATATATGTGGTATATAGTATTTATTAGGTATAATATATATTTATATTATTATATAATATAATTATGTTAGTATATATATATATATAATATATATATATTATATTATATATATATATATATACTATCACTACTGAATAATTACTATATTATTTGCTTACTTTGAAGGCTTATATACGTGTAATATATATAGTTAATTCATAAATATTAGGTCTTTAAGTTAACTATCGTTGGTGGGTAATTGGAGTTTGTGTGTATGTGAGATGAAATTTCTGGAGAGAGTTGTTTCCAGAAACTGTTTAAAACAAGCTGGATTTTAACTCTGAACTGTACATGGTTTTTGAGTGAGAGAGTCCATTTGTTTTGAGTGTTGAAAATGTGGACATGAAGCAATTACTTAAGAGGAACAAGAGATCAAACTAGATAAAGGTTTGCAAGACTATTGAAAAACATACCTGGCACCGTTTTTCGCCATAAAATGCAACTCGTAGATTGTTTCTATAATATAAAATCAGTCAAGAAACGCAGACGTGTAGCAGTTTACTATAAGAAAAAATACTTAATAACTTGATTATGAAGGAGTGGAGCTGTCTGTTCCAGGAATAGATATTGGGATACAAAAATAACGACACATACACCTTAAATTTATTAAATGAATATCAGAAGAAAATTTTTAATAAGTATAATATACTATTATTTAATTGTTACGAAAATTATGTATACAAAATACCATTCCTCTTATTGCATAAAGAAGACATTACTATATACACAGTTAGCGTGTATGGGTTGTACAGTCTACCCAAGTATGGTAAAGGGATACAGATTATACTACATATTATTAGACTCCTATGCATATGACATATAAAAATTATAAAATATAATTAATAATAAGAGTACCAATAAACAAAAATATTAATATATGAAATTGGTGTAATTTTTTAATGTTTTAGTTTCAAAGTTTATTTACACCCATTCGGGTACCGTCACTTAATGTTACAAATCTCGTTTATTTGGTACCACACTATTTAATGGTAACGTTCTTTTAATATTTTAGTTGTACCTACACTATCTAAGTGGTACCTTTACTTTTTCATACTTGTATGTTTTCCAATCGTTTTTTTTTCCATTTTAAAATTCAGAAATATTTTTTAACTTATCAAGTTTTCTTTCTTCATTCTTTCTTATAATTGTCGTCTCATTAATTTCTTTCTTTTCCGTTATTCGAGTTTTTCAATTTTGCCCTTATTGTAAACTTTTAATAATTTTCAAATGTTTACATTTTTTTATGGGGGGTTTTTAGCATCTCCTTTAATATAAATTGAAATATAATTTTCGCATTTATCTTTTTTGGAAATTTCCACTTTTTCTTGTTTTAATTAATGTATATAGTGTTAAATTCGATCTTACATCGAAAAAAATTGTTCTGTTTTCAATTAAAAATGGAAAAAAAAAAGTCCCGAAAGGATTACAAAATTGGAGCAAACAATCAGAAGGAGCATAGGAAATAAATTCTGCATTGACAAATGAGGAAAAAATTTATGTCCAGATAGAGACCATGGCTTTCCAAAGATGAAGTCCAAAAAAATATGGAGACCAAAAAAAACTGGAATGAGACAAAAATGATAAACAATCTAACATGAATATAAATAAATAAAATATAAGGTAAATGAACTATATAAGTAATTAAAATATAATAAACAATTAATATATTAAGTAAAAAAAATTTTCTATCAATCAATTTTTAACATCAAACAAAGCTTAATAAAATCAATCATTTAGAAATCAAAACTTAAGGCTCAAAATTCAAATTTCAAAACTCAACTATTTAATTTTTTTTTTTTTTTTTTTTTTTTTTTTACGACATCAGCACGTCGGCAAAGCTATTCTAAGGAGGGGGTGCTTAAATCTCAACAAAACTATCAACTCTAATCGCCAAATCAGCCCAGGGATGAGCTTACAGACGCGGTTTAAGTGAGGAGATTAATTGAGTAGGAAACACAGAGAATGGAAGAAGAATTCCAGCAGAGGTGAGAAAGAAGGGACGCACGGACTAGTCCTGGAGTTGCTCATATAAACAAACTCATGTGCCGATACAGAACGCGTGTGCTACGAGGGCGTTTATAACAGTGTGGAGCGGTGGAAAGCTTCTCGACGGGTTGCCGCTAGGTGGGTATAGAAGAGATAAAGGGGCGGAATCCGTGCGTGAGAACCAAAAGATAGCGGGTAGTGAACTAGAAAGAAACGGACAGTTTATAAGTTTTTTGCCCTTTTATGGTCTTCATAGCCGGGTGAAACCTGAGCCCCCAGATATGAGAGCAGTACTCATACAAGGGCGGATGAGGCCTGTGTATAGCTGGAGTAACTGTGGAGAGGAAAAAAGAGTTCGGCAGTCGTAAAACAGAACTCCCAGTTGGTTCTTTGAGGCCGGTTAGCAACGTTTGTGTGGTGGAGGTTGCAGAGACATATTTTTTGTTTAATGTTGGCAAGGATGTTTATATTGTAATCAGGAGAGACGAGAGAACGTCGAAGAAGATAGGAAGTTAGAAGGTGTCTTAGAGAGGGAGATTTTGGAAAAGTTTTGATGTTTTTAAAGAATTTGAATTTCAATGGTTGAGACGACCACTTCAGTGAATTGTTCAGATCAGCGGAGAATGAAGGAAATAGATTTAAGATGATGTAGGCAATTCTGAAGTTAAAGTAGGGCGAAATTGAAATGAGTTGAAGAAGAATTGGGTGAGTCATCGTATATGTAGTGAAATAGACGTTATGATGTGGCAGTGGAAGTTTCATTAATGAAAGTTATGATATAAGTAGGAGAATAAGGATATCTGATGATCACCTATTGGAAGAAAGGAAGAAGAAGTGCCCTCAAACACAGCCGATAATTCGATTTGAAAGAAAAGCTAGACTAAGTAAGGCAAAGAGAAGGAGGACATAAAGATGGGGTAATTATAAGAAGAGAAACTTTTGAACACTTTCTATATAATGCTTTGGAAATGTCAATTTCGCCATCGAACGCAAGTCTCGGTTAGTTCCTAAGGGAAACGACTTAAATGGTTAAATAGGAAAGTATTTCACGAGTAGACCTCGAACGCCGAAAAGGCGTACTGGCAATCGGAAAGATTGTTGTGTGTTGAGATTCCAGATGGTCCTAAGAAGTGAGGTTTGAGAAGGGTTTCAAAGATTTAGATAGAATACAGGTGAGAGCTTATAGGGGCGATAGTTAGAAGGATCAGGGCGGCTCCTTTTTTCGGATAGGTTGGACATGTTGGTGCTTCTTCAACTAGAGGGAAGAGTGTTGGAGTATTGAGACATAGTTGAGAATATAGGTTGAACGAGGGGAGGGGCTGGGCTGAAGCACACTTCCCTCAAAACTCGGGGAGGATACGCCTCCGGGCCCGCCTTCCTAAGCTTGTTCATTGTATTCAAGAGCCATGTACCGATCAGGGATGTATGATTGGCAAGACATGAGGATCAGGCCTGAGAGGAGAAGGGTGAAAGTATGCCAGATTAGTCGGGTTGAGTTTAGAGGAAATAGAGGCAGTTAAAGATGCCTTTTCAGTTTGGAGAGGGTTAGCAACTTGTTTGCATGCAGATGAATAAGAGAGGAAAGTAGATTTTTACAGTTGTTGAGATGTTTTTTTGGCAAGAGGCAAGAAATTTTTCAGTAGGAGAAAAGGAGGTTAGCGCACTTTCGTTTATGAAAGCCCGCTTTGCTGTCGAAGAGATTCTGGCACAGTTTCTAGGTCTGAATGAAAAATTAGCGAAGTGATAGGAGAAAGAGAATTTTTCACCGATAAGCGTGTCTATGGCGTGTGGCTAAAGAACGGCGAAGATCGTAAAATGGATTATGAGTAGAGCAAAGTAAATTTTTAAGTCCGTAAGTATAGTGAACTGCTCATCCCGTAAGATTTAGTCTCCCCACCCTTAGGGCAGAAAGCCGAAGCGTCATCAGAGTCAAAGAGTATTCAATTATGTTACGTAGAAGGAGCAAGGCCCAAATCACCGATCAAAGTGCGAAAAAGGGCATAGGGCAGGATGGAGTGTTGGAGAGAAAGTATTAAAGTTAAGAGATATAAGATTGTGGTAGATTTTACCATGGAGGAAGGTAGTGTTATTTCTAGAGAGAGGGGAGTAGTGGAAACATAGGTTAAGATGTGTTTCAAGAATTGGTTAGGACGATCCGGATGTGTGTGAGTTCTTTTGATTGTTGCTCCCTTTAGATGTGTTATTGAATGCTGATGATTCGGCTCCCTCCACTAAATGCAGTATGAGAGGACCACCAATAGATGGTTGGTGTACATTGAATCTAATAGAGGACTAGTATTTGGATGAGAAGATATACAGTCTCGTGAGAGGTGGTAAGATATTCAAAGAAGAGTGAAAATCTGTTCTGTGAACAGTAGCAATAGCACAAGATTATTGTAGTAGAGGAAGATTAGTTATTTTGAGCCACAATAGGATCGAAGTTTTAGGAATTTCGAGTTCACGAGACGTGTTGTACGGAGTTTATGTTTACATAAGCACACCCTCCACCCTTCAGACGGAATTATGAAATAAGTTATAGTTTAGATACATTAAACGAGTTAGTAGGGTGAATTCTTGCATCTGAGTCTCAGACAGGAGCAAAAGATTAGGGTTAGAGAGAGTTAGATAGATGATATTCAACAGAGACGAAGTTAGATTTTAAGCGCGCGGATGTTGGTAATTATAGTAAGCCACGTTATGAAATGTGCCATCTGTTCACCAACACACACACGGCACACAACAACATCATCACACAACATAGATTAATAGACTAACAAAAGAAGAATCGTGGATGAAATTGAATAATAAATCGAACTTAAAATTCGAGCACTAAATTAACTAATAAGAATATATCTACTTACACTAAAAAAAAACTTACAACCTAATTAATTTTTTAAAAAAAAAAAATTTGTTAAACTACAACTAAAAGAAAAAAAATGAACCTAAATCCTAACTTAAAAATTTAAGTACGCTAATATTTTTAAATAAAAATATACTACTATAACTAAACCTACAACTTGGGCTTACATTCCTAATTTATTAAACTCAAATAAAAATAAAAACTGAAAAAAAAAATTAAAACTATAACTTTCCTTGTAGACTACAGATTTTTTAATATAAATGTGAATTTTAAAAAATTATTAAAAGAAAAATTACAACCAAATAATACTTAATAGTACTGCAAAATGGTGTTGACAGTTTTTTGTTCGAACTTACTTCCTAACTCTCAAGTCGAATACTGTTGACAGACCTCCACCTCGGTTTTAATGAAGGTATACACTCTTTGCGTCCTTAATGTGGAATAATGAATACGTTAATACCCATAATAGAAATACAAGGTAATAAAGAAATAAAAAATATTAAATTACTCATAATAAGAATAAATATTATCACATTAAGATTCAAATTATCCTAATAATAACAGATAAAAGGCCTTACCAAGAGAAGGATTCCAATCCGAAGAAATACACGAAACAATCTCTTCGCATATGCTTAATCATAAAGCATTATGTTCACAACCACAAGACTGTAAACAGTCACAGACTTTCCTAAAGCTTTAGTTTAATAATTTAAATGAGACCAAAAGAAAAAATAAATACAAAAAAATGCAATTAATCAACACATTTTCAATCCATCCAGAATCATTTTCATTCATAAGTGAAGAGTGATGGATGTCGCGAAACAAGGAATAAGAAGATAATAAAGACCTGTTGAAAGAACTACTTACTACTGAGGTCGTCAGAACACCCATCACTCACAGCAACACAATTATTCTCCCCCTTCATAACACCCTCATACATACATAATTAAAAATACCCAAATATAAATAAATATGATACCAAACAGAACTACCACTAAGGGCAGCTCACTACATCCCTCCCACCTAAGTTTGTATCATATTTTCCCAACAATCATATCCATCTATAACGCCGTTGTCATCACCAATCATACTTTTACAACCTCTAATCTAGTAAAGGTTTTCTTCATATTCATCAACTGTTCACTGGGTTTATTCTCACTTCCTTCTTCATCTATCCTCTACTATTTATTACACTTCTTCTCTAGGTAGGTGGCAATGGGCAGAATTCAGCAATCTCTTTTGATCTCTCTCTCCTTGCTTCGCCTTATAACACTTCACAACTCAGTCAATTCACACGAATTTACTCAATATACACTTCCATATGCACTCTTATCTATAATATTCCTCAATCCTGCCAACACACTCTCATTTTCATCCAACGGAACTTGCAAACTGTGTAGGTACTTTTCCTTAACTCTGCTCGTTATTCCATTGTCCACCAACCTGAAAAAATAATCCAATCCATTCTCATTATCATAGTTTAATAACATTTAACGGGCTACTCATTACTGATATTCTCTTTTTACGCTTCTTCTTATCAGTATTTCTTCCCCATAACTTTACTTTTCACTTCTAACCAAAATCATCTCAATATATTCCATTCTTCACTTTTGTCATCTGCATTCACCTAAAAATATATCACAGGATGGTCTTTAATAACTTTAGGGGAGGTTCCTCAACGGCCTCAACTGTACCTGATGGGCCCGAAAATCATTCGTACCACCATCGTTTTCACCCTCCACATAACTACCATTAGACATACCTCTTTTAACATAATTGGCCTTCAACTTTTCCTCTCATCTTAACTCAGTTCACCGACAATTTCTCCATATTCTTCAAACCTTATTATTCCAGCCTTACGGTGACACTTTAAACTACCTATTCTCAATAGTCCTATCACTTCAGGTACCCAGCCTGGTTTTTTACAACTTCTCAAATTCACACATACATACAAGGAGACATACAGTTGCTCTATGATTATTCAGTCTTATTATAAGCCAAAATCTTTCTAACCAATAATCAATTTCTCTTTCACTATCATTCGTAACATTCACTCAATGTTTCGAATCGTCCTCTCGCTACACCATTCGAACTCGGCAATATACGGCGTCGTTCTTTCACATGTTCATGCCCAATCACTCACATTGCTCATTACGCCTGCCTAACAACTCGGTATTTCACTTCAGGTATTTAGTTTCACATTACGCTCGGTTTTACTAACCAAATGAGGAACAAAACTTCCTTCTACCTAGCCAATTCATCACTAGTCTTATTCTTCATCGGCACGCATACGCAAAACTTATTTTGTGATCGCCCATACACATTCCTACATAGACTCGCAGTCACTGCAAGAAAACAATGATCAGCTTAAACTAACTTTTCAAAAGGTTTATTCACATACATTCGTAACACAGGGGGTTTATACTTCTGACTGTACTTTCTTCTGACACTTCTAGTAGTTGAACATCATTCACTATTTCCTTACCAAGGATTAAACACTGCTCTTTCATACATTCACAATTATAAACTTCCCATGTGACCAACTACGGTGGATCATAACGCCATTTCCCTACCGTCCAACTACGAGGAAGAAATTCCAACGGTCATACAAATCATTCCGTTACTTTCCAATATAATACGACATTAGTACTAAACAACCTTTTCGCAATACCCTAAAATCTTCTATCAACTGTTCCCATCTCCACATTCCTTTCCGACAAAATACATTTTCTCAACTCACAGACCATAGGACATTCCTCTTGGCATTACTCAATATTTTCATATCTAACAAGTTTCATCCCCACACAACTCTTTCACCATGTCCAACAAAATAACAACACTTTACACATTCTCCTTTGAATTTAACAATCTCAGACTTCTTAGCACTTTATTCTAATTAGGACAACCTATTACCTCATAAAGTTCAATTTCAAACAAAACAATAAGGCATCGCTCCTCCGTCAGCGACATAAACTATGTTTCAACCCCCTAAGTTCTATTTTACTCTTTAGAAAACTTAAAGCGACCAATAACTGACCCATCTTTGATTTTACATTCGTAATCATCCTCTCTAATTGACAGTTAATTGCTTCATTCGTACACAGATGGCTTTAAGAATCTGAGCCCAGTATAAAATAGTTAACAAAATAATTCCCCATTCTGCATTTCACTCCTTCTTCACTTATGCATGCTCGCAATACATCTTTCCAATTTCCATGGACAAATCATTTCACATCCTCTACGTTCTAACGACATCTGCTCGATTCAACATAATTACATAAAACACTATTTTCTCAATTACCAATTATAGTAA
>JABUQX010038325.1:2500-5000 GCA_015478945.1 Trachelipus rathkii
TATATATATCTATATATATTGTGATGGAGCGGAAGCTGAATTTTTTGCATAACCGCGGTTGCGTTTTTTTTGCGGTTCTTAAATTTTTCAACACCGCTGTTGCCGGTTGCGGTTTGCGGTTTGCGGTTCTTAATTTTCGACAAACCGGGTTGCGGTTGCGGTTGTACAATAAAAACAAAATTTAACAATTGCTTTGTTTACTACTACCTCTACTACCACACTACTACTACTCTACTACCACTCTACTAATAATAATTATATAATAATTATAATAATAATATCAATAATAATAATATAATAATATAATTAATAATAATAATAATAATAATAATATAATAATAATAATAATAATAATAATAATAATATAATAATAATAATATTATAATATAATATAATATAATAATATAATATTAATAATTAAATTATTATTATTATTATTATTATTATTATTTTATTATTATTATTTTATTATTATTATTATATATTTTTTAATTATATATTATTATTATGTCTACATTGTCATTATTATTTTATTATTATTTTATAATGATTATTTTTATAAATGGTTATTGTTTTTAAAGATTATTATTATTATTAATTATTATTATTATTATTATTATTATTTTATTATTATTATTATTATTATTTATTATTATTATTATTATTATTATTATTATTATTATTATGTATTATTATTATTATTATTATTGATTATTATTATTATTATTATTATTATTATTATTATTATTATTATTAATTATTATTATTATTATTATTACTTGAATCATTACTAAATTTCCGTAGTTTTTTAATGTGCAATTTAGCTCTGTTTGAAGAGTTCCAGGGTGTGGTGATGATGAATATATATATATATATATATATAATATATATATATATATATATATATATTATATATATATATATATATTTATTTATTTATATTATATCTTATAGAATATATGTTTTATTATATATATATCATCATCATCATCACCTACCTTCTCTTCCCAAGACTGGGGGGTAAGGTGCTCAACATGCACTGAAAACAGAAAAGTAGTAGAAGAAATATGACGCAAGTCGAAAAGAAGCCCAGCCTTACCACCCACCCCTTTAATACCTTTTAGTGAGAATCGTCCGCAGTCAGAAAATTCAACCCTAAGAGCTTCAGGGACAAGGACGGACCTCATTCTATGGCATCTCGTCAATGTGGGGTTATTTAATTGGCCCAGTGGGCCACAACATGCTCCTCAGAAAAGCGGATTTATTTCTATTATGCACCTTTCTTCTCGCTCTCCAAATTCACATAATACTCTCCTCCAGGCATTTCCATTACTGACTGAATCCCTTTTTCTTTAGTCTCAGCGAGTCGATTCCCAGACTCTCATCACTATAACTCCGCTTAACACGGCTGTCATCCCATATTAATTCATCATGACCAACCATCTCACGTACTTTCATTTTCTCATCATTTACCTTCTTCAATGACCACAACAACTCTATAATACGTTCATTTCTCATTTTATCAATTCTTCTCACACCTAACACAGACCTAAGATTGTCCATCTGAACACATTGTACTTTTAGATCTAAACAGCTTATTCCAACCTAGTCCTCACTACTATACATTAACACGGTAACAACATACCCTAAGACCCTAGCAC
The DNA here is from genome assembly GCA_015478945.1 of Trachelipus rathkii. NCBI lineage: Eukaryota > Metazoa > Arthropoda > Malacostraca > Isopoda > Trachelipodidae > Trachelipus > Trachelipus rathkii. The sequence goes on from JABUQX010038325.1 coordinate 4,162, forward strand.
ACTAAAGACTTAGTCCTTTACATCCAACAACGATTTAATTGCACCCAGCCACTTCTGCCATTCAGAACTTTCCTACTACACTCTGCCTCATTCCGTTCTCTTTTTATCCAACATATATCTAAATATTTAAACTCAGAACACTTGTTCCAGCTGATCACCATCAAACATAACTTACTCTGAAAGACTGTCACATGCGCAACCATAACCTTACTCGTTATCAACGTTTACTTTCAAACCTCCTTTTTACACACCTACCAAATCTCTCTACCAATCATTTAAGCTCTCTTCAGATTCGTCACACAAAACCAAATCATCCCATATATATATTTATATATATAATATATTATTATATATATATATATATAATTATATATGATATATATATATATATATATTATATATTATATATATATATTATATATATAATATAATATAATATATTTTTATATATATATATAATATATATATATATTATATATATATACTATATATATTATATATATATATATATATATATTATATTATATATATATATATTATATATATATATATATATATATATATAATTATAAAAACCCCACAGGAAATAAAACAAAATAAAAATTACAAAAATCACGAACTATACTTTCGAGAGGACATACCGCCTCTCCTCATTTAGGCTCGCAAATAAAATTATTTGTTAAAATAGTTGGTTGTTTAAGTGATGTTATTTAGATATTTCATAAAATAAGACATTTTTGAAAAATTCTTAAGAATAAAATTGGCAAAATCATGAGCATTTGCATTTAAAACATTAAAATTATTTACAATCTTGATTAAAAAAAATCTGATAATTGTCT
>JABUQX010038325.1:10000-17500 GCA_015478945.1 Trachelipus rathkii
GATCTATTGATCTATTGATTAATGTCAAGAATATACATTTTGTATAGACATAACAACAAAAACTTTTATTTATTTTGTTTTGTTTTCTTTAATCATTTTTTTTTATAAAAAATTTATTCTTTTTATGTTTATAACTTAAAAAATTTGCATTTTTACATACCACTAACAAGCAGTAAATCAGAAATCAGTTATCAAGCCACCCAACCTACCCTCCTGTCCCATCATGATCTATTGATCTATTGATTATTGTCTATTGATCTATTGATTTTTTGATCTATTGATATAAGTATCTTTTTGTATAGACATAACACAAATTTTATAAATTTTGTTTTTGTTTTCTTTAATATTTTGTTTTTGCTCTGAAAAATTGTTCTTTGCTGTTTATACTTAAAAAATTTGGCATTTTTACATACCTAAAGCAGTAAATCAGTAATCAGTTTAATCAAGACCACTCTAGCCTCCCACCCATCCATGATCTATTGAATCTATTGATCTATTGATTCTATTGATCTACTGATTCATGTCATATTTTGTAATAGATAACTTAAAAATATTTTCCTTTGGCTGTAGTTGTTGTTGTTTGAAATGTCGTGTTTGTTTTGCGCATCTTGTTGCAGTTGTTGATGTTGTTTTTGTTGAAATGTTTTTGTTGTTGCTGTTGTGTTGTTGTTGTTGTGTTGTTGTTGCTGTTGTTGTTTATTGTTGTTGTTGTTGTTGCTGTTGTTGTTGTTGCTGTTTGTGATTTGATGTTTAATATATCAAACGTTCAAGTTAAATGAAAATATACGCCACTTTTTCAAACATATTCTAAAATATTAATGTTAGTTTTAATTAACATTATTATTAAAACTAAACAAAATATATCTCATCCTAGCCTAACTGACATAAAGCATTCATTAACAAGGTATAACTAAATTAGAAGTTTCAACTTTACCAGCAAAGTAGCATAAAATCTCAATCTTTACCACTACCAACGCGCCAAAATATTAATCTTATTATATTATTATTATTATTATTATTATTATATTATTATTATTATTATTAATTAATAATTTTATTATTATTATATTATTTAATTATTATTATTATTATTAATTATTCCCATCATAAGATCTCACAAACATAACTGGCGTGCGATCACTTTGCCTGCAGGTCCACAACTAGAACATTGTTTGGTAAATTGCTCTCTAACCCGATAACTAACATTACGTAATCTTGTTTACGCTCAAATTGATAGCCAATCAGAGACTGCCAATTTGCTATACCAATCACGGACAGCCAATGAATTTCGAGGAATGACTCTTAATCTTAATATCTTTTGCACACCATGTGAAGGGTAAGAGATTGTTAACTTTGTACCCGATATCTTTTGGACACATGAGAAGGGTAAGAGATTTATTACTCTTGGTCTTACTTAACTCTGTTTTTTATCTTAAACAGTGTTTTATTATTATTATCCATTATTATTATTATTATTTATTATTATTAATTTATTTTATATTTTATTATTATTATTATTATTATTATTAATTATTATTTATTATTATTATTATTATTAATTATTATTATTATTATTATTATTATTATCAACTATATATGTATATGAACATAACAAACCTAACATACCTTAACACCAACACACCACACAACACACACACACTCACACACACACACACACACACACAATAATTATAGACACTTTACTATACATTAGACTGGCAATCATCGTACTAACTTACTGATCACATGACTGCTATTTCTATGATGTCAAGCAGTATGCAACATTTTCTAAACGTTGCTGGAAGACATTTACATTTTTCACATGTTTAATATAAACATTTCGTTTTGTTTGTATTTTCCTTTTACGTTTTATTATTCTTTATATTTATATTTTGTTGAAAGTTATTATTTATATATTTTTTTAATTTTATTTATTTTTATTTTATTTATTTAAAAAATCTATATTTTTTTTAAAAAACTTTTACTTTATTTGCCTTATATCTGTTTAAAAAGATTCTTGTTTTAACTAAACTTTTATTTCCATTTTAGTGATATATAACTTAAAATATTTTGCATTTTTTACCTACATAAGCAGTAAAATCAGTAAAAACTCAGTTAATCAAACACACCACACTCTATTCCTCCTACCAATCTGTCTATTGATCTATTGATCTATTGATTATTGATTCAAGTCAATTTCGAGTATGATTTTGAGGGAACATAAATAAAAAATAAAGGTTTTCTTTATGCCTGATCAACGAATATAATGCTAACGTCAGCAAAGTTTTTCCAATTAATAAAGCTAACATAGAATCACCTGAACTAAGAATATAATGTACACAACAAACTAGCAATACCTTAAGCACGAATAAACAGCTAACATCACCAAAGTTACTTAACACAAGTAAAGTAACTAACATAGCATACAAAAACGTAACTAATCACACTTTGTCAACATATATTAACATTTCAATGTTATTTTATCATTATTATTGTTATTTTAAAAAAATTCATCATTACCTTGTCTATTATATACAGACATACGATATTGTTAACGTACCAAATTTTTGTAAATAGTAAATGTTAATGTAAAATTATCATTGATATGTTAGAGATATTCTTGACAAAGTGGGAATAGGTTACGTTTTTGTATGCCATGTTAGTTACTTTACTGTTGTTAAGTGTGGAACTTTGTTGATGTTAGCTGTTTATTCGTGCTTAAGTTGTGTTAGGTGTTGTTGTACCTTATATTCTTAGTTCAGGTTGTGTTATGTTAGCTTTATTAATGTGAAAACTTTGCTAAGTTAGCATATATTCGTTGATGAGTGTCATAAAGAACTTTATTTTTTATGTTATGTTCTCAAAATGATACTCGAATGATGAATCAATGATAATAGATCAATAGATTATAGATTAAAAATAATTGGGATGGGAGGGGATAGAGTGGTGGTTTGATTAACGATTTACTGATTTACTGCTTAGGGTATGTAAAATTGCAAATATTTTTAAAGTTATAATACATAAAATGGAATAAATTTAGTTTAAAACAAAATCTTTTAAAAGAATAGCAAAAATAAATAAAAGTTTTTAAAAAATATATACACTAGTTTATAAATAAATAAAAATAAAACTAAATAAGATAAATAAATAACTACTTTTAACAAAATATAAATATAAAGAATAATAGAAACGTAAAAGAAAATACATAACAAATTGAAATGTTTATATTTAACATGTGAAAAATGTAAATGTCTTCCAGCAACGTTTAGAAAATGTTGCATACTGCTTGACATCATAGAATAGGCAGTGCATGTGATCAGTAAGTTAAGTACGATGATTGCCAGTCTAATTGTATTAAGTAAAGTGTCTATAATTATTGTTGTGTGTGTGTGTGTGTGTGGGTGTGTGTGTGTGTGTGTGTGTGTGTGGTAGTTAGGTTTGTTTGATGATAATAATAAATAGTGGATAATAATAATAATAATAATAATAATAATAATAATAATAATAATAATAATAATAATAATAATAATAATAATAATAATAATAATAATAATAATAATAATAATAATAATAATAATTAATATAATAATATAAACTACTGTTTAAGATAAAAACATATGTTAAGTAAGGGCAAAGTATTAAATCTCGTCACCCTTCTCATGTGTCAAAAGAAATCGGGTACAAAGTAATAAATCTCGTTACTCTTCACATGTGTCAAAAGATATTAAGATTAATGAGTCATTCCTCGAATTTCATTGGCTGACCGTGATGGCATAGCAAATACAGTTCTCTGATTGGCTATCCCTTGAGCGTAACAAGATTACGTAATGTTTTAGGTGTCAGGTAGAGAGCAATTTACCAACCAATGTTCTAGTTGTGGACCTGCAGGCAAAGTGATTGCACGCGTTTTAGGTGTTGTGAGATCTATGTGGAATAATAATTATATAATAAATAATTAATAATAATAATAATAATAATAATAATAATAATAATAATAATATATAATAATAATAATAATAATAATATATAATAATAATAATAATAATAATAATAATAATAATAATAATAATAATAATATTTTGTGCGGTTGTGTATAGTAAAGATTGAGATTGCTATGCTGACTTCAGCTGGTAAGTTGAAACTTCTAATTTTAGTTACCTTGTTAATGAATGCTGTATGTCAGTTAGGCATGGATGAGATATATTTTTGTTTAGTTTTCAATATTATAATGTATGTAAAATTAACATTAATATTTTAGAGATATGTTTTGAAAAAGTGTTGCATATTTTTTCAAAATTTAACTTGACGTTTGATATATTTAACAAGACAGGCAACAACAGCAAAACACCAGCACAACACAAAACAACAACAAAAAACATTTCACAGCAACAAAAAAACAATTTCAACAAAACAACATAACAACTGCAACAATACGCAACAAACACGAACATTTATACAACAACAAATACTATTCGCTTTTGTTCTTCTAATGTTCATGCTATACAAAATATGACTTGAATCAGTAGATCAATAGATCAATAGATCAATAGATCAATACAGCAATAGATCAGGTGGTAGGGTGGGTGGTTTGACTTACTGATTTACTGATTTACTGATTTAGGGTATGTAAAAATGCAAATTTTTTAAGTTATAAACATAAAAAGAATAATTTTTTTGGTAAACAAAATATTTAAAGAAAACAAACAAAATAATAATTTTGTGTGTGTCTATACAAAAGTACTTATAATCATGACTCTGAATCAAATAGATCAATAGATCTAGATCAATAGATCATAGATCATGGATGGGTAGGAGCTAGAGTGGGTCGGTTTGTTAACTGATTTTCTGATTACTGCTTTAGGGTATGTAAAATGGCAAAATTTTTAAGTTATAAAACATAAAAACGAATATTTTTTTAGTCAAAAACAAATATTTTAAAAAACAAAACAAAATAATAAAGTTTTGTGTTATGCTCTCATACAAAATATGATCATTGATCCCATTCAGAATATAGATTCAATAGATCAAATGATCAATAGATCAATATACCAAGAATGGGTAGGAGGGCTGGCCGGAGGCAGTTGATTTCAACTGATTTCACTGCTTTAGAGTATGCAAACATACAATTTTAACTAACCATATGAGCTTGAATCAATAGATCAATGATCATAAGATCAATAGATCAATAGATCATAGTTGGTTAGGAGGGGTAGGAGGATGAAGTGGGGTGGTTTGATTTACTGAATTACTGTTTAGCTGTTTACTGAATTTACTGATTTACTGCTTTACTGATTACTGATTTCTGATTTACTGCTTTAAGGTATATTTAAAATAAAATTTTTTTTTAAGTATATACCAATACAGTATAAAAGTTTTGTTTTTGTTATACAATATGAACATTGAATCATAAGATCAATAGATCAATAGATCATAGATCATGGATGGTAGGAGGATAGGTGGGTGGTTGATTACTTATTTATCTGATTTATGCTTTAAGTATGTAAAATACAAAAATTTTTTTAAGTTTATAAACATAAAAAGTTAAAAGTTTTGTTTTTGTTATACAAAATATGACTTTGAATCATAATCAATAGATCATAAATCAATAGCTCAAATAGATATGATGGGTAGGGGATAGAGGGGTGTTTGATTAACTGTTTTACTGATTTACTGCTTAAGAGGTATGAAAAATGCAAATTTTTTTAAGCTATAAACATAAAAAGAATAAATTTTTTTGGTAAAAAAAAATGTTTAAGAAACAAACAATAGATCATAGATCAATAGATCACGGATGGGTGGGGTGGGTGGTTTGTTTACTGATTTACTGATTTTACTGCTTTAGGTATGTAAAACATGATAATTTTAGTAAAAATATGACTTAAAATCAATAGATCATAGATCATAGATCAATAGATCATGGATGGGTAGGAGGGTGACTGGAGGGTAGTTTGATAACTGATTTACTGAGTTTACTGCTTAAGGTATGTAATGTAATTTTTTTTTACGTTATAAACATAAAAGAAATAAATTTTTAGTAAAACAAAATGCAATAAAGTAAATAAAAAATTCTATAAGTATATTGAAAAACTAACCTGTAAAAAAAAAAAGTTAAAAAATTAAAATAAAAAAATGAAATTTATATAAATTGACATATAAAATAATTCTTATAAAAAAAAAAAAAAAAAAAAAAAGAAAAAAAAAAAAAAGTTAAATGTAAAATAAAACTTATAAAAAAAATAAGTTAAAAAATATTTAAATAAAAATTTTTTTTTTAATTATATTAGTAACGTGTTATGAAAGGAAATGAATTGACAATAAACACATAATGTAGTCTTTAACATTTAGAAACGGGTTATCTTTGCAATGCAATTTATGACCTGTACATGTGTGATTAGGAGCGCTTCATCAGTTCTAAGTACTATATGAGTGTTTATTTACTCGGCAACGCACCGGCTCCAGCACCGGTGCGGTACACTCTGTCTCCTTCTAGACTCTTTCTTCATCCTATTAGTCTTGCTCCTTTTCCTTCTTTCTTTCTTCTCTTTTTTGCATCCATGCATTTTTTCAGTCGGGACCCCCTCCGTTGGGTCGCGACACCTTTTACGGACTTATTAATCCGTCATTTCGAGATCTGACAGTTCATAACATATATTGTTGATATAAATATGGGACTAAACGAATATTTATTAACTCAGCACCGCACGGCTCAGCAACCGGGCCGATGAACTCCGCTCCTCTGACTCAGACTCTTCTCCAACCTTTCCTTCTCTGACTCTCTTCCTCCTCCTTCCTGCCTTTTTCCGCATCTCTCCTTCTTCTTCCTCTGTTTTGCATTCCATGCATTTCTTCTTTTTTTCCAAGAAGGGACCCTCCGGGGGCCCGGAACCCGAACCGAATCCGACCTCCGATCCTTTTCAAAAAACTCGGCTCTCTACAGCTCCCAATTTCAGCCTTCACAATCAATTTAATTTTTAGGGGCTGCCCCCCCCCTTAAGGGGGGGCGCTAGGGTACGTAATCCTGTGCGGAGCGGGGCCATATACAGTTATAATATATATATATATATATTTATTTATTTATTTATTTATTTATTTATTTATTTATTTTTTATTTATTAATTAATTAATTTATTTATTTATTAATTTATTTTATTTATTTATTTATTTTTTTTTTTTTATTATTTCGAAAAACTGCGGTTTTTTTCGTCGATAAAAGGCAGGAAATTTACTTCCGGTTTTACTTCCGGTTTAGGGCGGTCGATCGTTTACTTCCGGTTTTACTTCCGCTGCAATATGTGTTTGTAAACTACTATATATATACTATATACATATATATATATATATATTATATATTTAGATTTCTAATCTATATTTTCTATATTTATATATAATATATATGTAATTGATCTGTAATATATATTTCTATATGAAATATAATGAATATATATATTATATATTATATATATATATTATATATATTAATATATATATATATATTATATA
>JABUQX010038325.1:22500-27500 GCA_015478945.1 Trachelipus rathkii
TCCCAGTCCCCCACGCTGGAGGGAACAGGAGGTTAAAATGTGTAACAACTATTTGTAATACGGGGATCGTAAGATTTTCCGTAAATGAAGGTAATAAAACTTCTGTTTAAGAAGAAAAATTTGTAACTGTTTTAAAATAAAATTTATTTGGTAAAAACTTTACGGTTAATGGAAATATTATTTGTGAAATGGGCATCTTAGGATAGTCCCGTTATAGATGAAATATAATTCCCTTTCTTCGGGATGAAGAAAGAAAACTGTAATAATCTTAAGGGTATTAAAATTTATATTTTTAAAGGTCTATTTTGTGAGGTCTTTAAGACCAAAGTCATGCTGGAGATCTCCATATTAAAAAAATTATTGTATTTTATTTATTAAGTATGATAATTAGCTTAGGAAATTCGGTTCCTCTGAAAAAAAAAAAAAAATTTAGTTATATACGAGTTTATTTTATGTGTCAATAGTAAGATCTGTCTGATTAAAATTATTTTTATGATGTTTTATGGTGCCGAGTTGTTATATATTCTTAGAATTCAAACGCAAGTACTTTAAAATTTATCAGACCATAAGGGGGAGGAGCTATGAACTCCTTTAGTCATCTGACGTCATCGCGAGTGGGTAGGCTTAAGGCACAGGCTGTATAGTACCAAAAAGTGGTCTCCAAAAATGAAATAAATTCTACGGAATGTTTCTGCCGACTTTAAAATTTGTTAAAAAAATGTATTTTTTTTAGAATTAAAGGCTGAGTGTTCTTCCTTAACCTGGGATGCACCATATGTACTAAGGCTAGTAGCCTAGTACGAGATAAAACAATGCCATTATAATCTTTATTGTAATTAATAAAGCTAGAACTCTTAGGAGGCAAAAGTTATTATTATGAGAGTAGAAACAAAGCTCCAACCGTTTTGTGTATTATTATGTACGGTAACATGGCTTCCATCTTCTAACTCACACAACTGTTTTTATTCTTTTTGTTTATATTATTTAAACTTGAAACAGCCAATAAGAGTACTTTTCTCCTCCCGGCGATATCTGAAGCCAAAGGAGAGAAGACGCCAGCCAGTTAGTGAGGCCCCGACATCAGAGCCGTTACCAAGTGTCCCGGGCATCGCCCGGGCACACAAAATTTATTATTTTTGTAATAAAATTAAAGGTGTTAGATTATTATTAATGTTCTTATAAAGAAAATCTCTTGTTAAGTGTCATTTGATACGCTAAGTTGCTTCACCTGTGAAATAATAAGATACTAATTAGAAAGAACGGTGATAGAGATCGAGTAAGGAACATGGCATTATATTATTTGCCCCACCTTGCAAACTGTTCTAAAATAAAATGTATATAATATGGGGATTTAAGTATTCACGAAAATATATTTAAAGGGTCTGTGACCCACTCCTTATTTATTATACAAATAAAAATTATCTATTATTATGTGTGAAAACAACAAAATAAAAAGAATGTTAATAAAAGAATAACATCAAAATCTATTTAATACACCTTCCATCTTATTAATTATCGTACCCGAGGTATGAGTGATTTAATTCTAGGTGTAATTGATTAATGATCTCATTATCTCGCCCGGTACAGTTTGGTAAACCCCAGAACGACATCAGTCATTACAACCTTTTGATAAAAGAGGGCCAGATGAGAATAATAATATATATAATAAATATATATTTATATATTATATTATATATTTATATATATATATATATAATATATATATATATTATATATATTATATTTAATATAATATATTTTATATATAAAAATCTCTTTATATATTATCTATATATATATATATATATATATATATATATATATATATATATATTATATATTATATATAATATATATATATATATATGATTATATATATCTATATATCTATATATATATATATATAATATATATATATATATATAATATATATATATATATATATATATATATATATATATATATATATATATATATATATATATTTTTCTTTTCAAAACTTACTGGAAACAGAAAAGGATTTAAAAAGCAAAAGTGTTCAATATATTTTTACGACAATATTTTTTATGGATATTGGATATAAAAGTACTCTTATTACTCTGGTTTATATGGCACTGAATACATTAAGTAGTAAAAATATGATTCACGATATACAGTAATATATATATATATAATATATATAATATATATATATATATATAGTATATATATATATATATTATATATATATATATATATATATATAGTATATATATATACATATATATATATATATATATATATATATATTCAGACTTTACATTAGTACATGCATTTATCTAAAAAACTACAGCAGATACATAAAAATAAATAACATTTTCCGAATCAGCGTGATATTTTATTGAAAAGTATATATATATATGTATATATATATATATATATATATATTATATATTATATATATTATATATAATTATATATAATATATTATATATATATATATTATTAATATATATATATATATATATAATATATATATATATATATATAATATAAGAACACTAAGTTAACTGTTGTATAAAAAGAAATATAAATTAAAAAAATGCCAAAAAATGCTTTCCTATCATGTTTTTTTTTTTTTAACTAAAGGGAAACCCCTGGGTAAACCGTAAGATGGAAAGGGTTGGGGTTTCTCAGTCTTACCGGGCTCGAACCCCCTAAAAAAATCAAATTCTACCCTATTCTACGCGCAAATGAGAGGAAGATAGAAAGCCATTTCTGGCAATTCGTAGCTGGTCCTTGGCGCGGAAAAATACTTTTTTGAGGAGTTGTTTTACATCGTATTTAAATTATTATCAATATGAAAATCTTATTTTAACATTTTTCTATTTTTTTATTACACTTTTCGAACTAAATTCTTCACTGATTGCAAAAATTTCATTTGTTTTAGTGTGGCATTTGTAGTTTTGTAGATAAATGGATGTATAATGTAAAGTCTTACTATATATATATATATATATATAAATATTATATATATATATATATAATATTATATATATATATATATATATATATCTATCTATATATATATAGTATATATATATATATTATATATATATATATATAATATAAATTATTATTATATATAATATATATATATATTATTTTTATATATTATTATATATATATATATATATATATTATATATAATATATATATATATATATATATATATATATATATATATATATATATATATATATATATATATATATTATATATAATATATTATTATATATGTTTATATATTATATATATATCATAATAATATATATATATAATATATATATATATATAGTAGCACCTCGCAATAACGGCTACTCGTTTAACGGCGTTTATGGCTAAGGATTTGCCGCAGCAAAATTTTAGCATAAGTCAAAAGTGAAATACTATATAAACCCGTCATTTTGAGATACTCTTCAGTCAGATAAAGTCAGATCAAATTATTAAGAATCAAAAGAAAATCTCACTCAAGATACTCTCTTCAAAAATCCTCCCGGCAAGAGCGATAAACTTCAAGGAAAAGGCTGCGACTTGAATTTCGATCACAAATTTTCGCCGCTAAACGAAGAGTCTGAGGCAAGTTCGAAAAACGCACTGGAAAAGGCTGCGACTTGCAATTCGCCTACAGAGAGTATCTCAACAGAAGGGACTTATTACTTTACTTTTATTGAATATCTCTTCTATGTTGAATAAAAATATCATTTCAAATATGGATCTTTAAATTACTAAAATCCTCTTATATAGGGTGCTTGCTCTTAAAGAAGCCACCAATCTAGCAAGTAATAGCCCTATATAATTGGTGAACCCGGAGAAGAACACCCACATTTCAATCAATGCCTTCTGATTACTAAAGAAAAACACAAAAAAAATGAAGAAAAAGAAAAAAACTACAATAACACAAAATCCCAATCAGAACACTCGGAGAAAATGACTCAAGCAAACGAATTTCAATTTTCATTTTATTTTTGGATTATGGTCTTCATCTTTTCACAACAACACAGTTCGAGGATTCATTCGCTAGACATAGCAAATTTCCTTTTCGGCATGGATTTCTTTCATCATTCAAGTTTGGATTATGGGCAGAAACTCATTTTTGGATTCCACTACGAACTTTGATTCCTTTTCGAATTCTAAATGGTTCTGTGACCTCTCCCTTTTATGTATGAAGAAATTTTTCAAATAAAGGACCTAAAATTCAAGCAACTTCGCCTCTACATATGTAACTTCCTTTACGGTATGGATTTCTTTCATCATTTTAAGTTTGGATTATGGGCAGAAATTCATTTTTGGATTCCACTACGAACTCTGATTCCTTTTCGAATTCTAAATGGTTCTGTGACCTCTCCCTTTTATGTATGAAGAAATTTTTCAAATAAAGAACCTAAACTTCAAGCAACTTCGTCTCTACATATGTCAAGCAATGTTTCTCTCGTAACTACAACTTTGAAAACTACGTGCGCATTGGTCAAATCATGGATACGTTAGAAACGTCTTATACTGGACCTTTCCTTGGATTTAATGGTTCGATCAATGTGGCCTATTTAACTTGTGAATAATTCAATTGTTTCATATCAATAATTATTATGTATTAACATTTTTGTATTTTTATGCATTTAAATGTTTGTATGTTTGTTTATATCTAACGGATATAACCAAATATGCTTGTGTTTAAATGCACTTTTTATTTTCTGTATATATATAACATTATTGTATTTTTTTTTTATATTCAAATATTTGTATATATGTTTAGATCTTCGGATGTAACCAGTTATGCTCGTATTTGAATATTCTTCAAATTTCATGTATACTATTTTTGCCTTCAAATGTTTGTATGTTTACTTATGTCTTCGGACATAAATAAATATGCTTGCAATTTGAAAGTACTTTATTTTATTGTTTTTAGTATTATTTCTTGTATATTATTTTAAAAAAAAATAACATAACTTTTCTCACTCCGT
>JABUQX010038326.1:0-27196 GCA_015478945.1 Trachelipus rathkii
CTAGAAGAGCGAGAGAGGAGAGAGAGAGAGAGAGAGAAGAAGAGAGAGAGAGAGAGATGAGAGCAAGAGAGAGAGAGAGAGAGATCGAAGACGAGAGAGAAGAAGAGAGAGAGAGAGAGAGAGAGAACGGAGAGAGAGAGAGAGAGAGAGAAAGAGAGAGAGAGAGAGAGCAGAGATGAGAGACGAGAGAGAGAGAGAGAGAGAGGAGGAGAGAGAGAAGAGAGAGAGAGAGAGAGCTTGGAACTTTCTAGTTTAAGAGCTTCACAAAACCATTTCAAAATTTAAATTCTAATCTGCTTTGAGTTAGTTATCTTCATAGAAATCTTGTCCAAAATGATTATGAACTGTGAAATAAGCCTTGTATATAATAATAATAATAATAATAATAATCATAATAATAATAATAATAATAATAATAATAATAATAATAATAATGTTTTAATATTTAATTTAAAAAATTTTTTTTTTTACTAGATTGGAAATTATCATTCATATGTTTTTTCAGTGTGAAATGAATGCATGGCACACAAACATTTTTCTACCTAAAGCTCCGCCTCCCGTACCCTCGGAAAAGTGAATACTAGGAACATTCAACATCATAAGCCTATATTAATCTATAAAAATATATATATTAAAGAAGAATCTGGAGGTAAATTCGTCATTAAAATGAAATTTGGGGACCACACAACTTTTTTCAAGCCCATTTTCCGTTTTTTTTTTTTTGTTTTTTTTTTACATTTTTCTTTCTTTACAGATAATTTCAAATATTTCATACAAGTTTCATGAAAATCGGGTATGAGAGTCACTTTTTTATATAATTTCCTATAAACAATTGTTATTAATATGAAATTTTGAGGCCTGTTCGTTCAGATTTATCATTTTTAACAGCAATAATAATGCCTAGAGTTCGGAGGCGAAATATTGCAACGATTACATTAGTCTTCAACAATAGTTTAAGTCCTGAAGGATCGATCTTGATGGAAGTGTTTATCTTCTTAACTTTTTAACAAGAAAGAAAATCGAAGACGCGGACTCTGAAGGAGAAGGTCCAACAACTCTTACGTTGAACCTCAGGATGGCTGTAAGCCCCCTCCTTCTTTAGAGTTTTCGGTAAGGACACCCTTTACGAGGAGTGGATATGATTTTCCCACTGGCAAAGTTGAGATAGGATATTTTCTGTTTTTGTCTTTTTTAGGGGAGACTTAGACGAAATTGTGAGTTAATGGTTGAAATTTTATTTTTGGCTTTAAAATTTGTTTCTTATAATAGTGGATTTATATAACAAAATATTATTTTTATTATTATTATTATTATTATTATTATTTTATTATTATTCATTATATTATAAACACTATTAATGTAAAAGGAACTATAGTATTATGCATGGGCGTAGGCAGGATTTCAATTAGGGGGGGGCAAAGATTGAGGGATATAATATATATATATATATATATATATATAATATATATACTAACTATATTATACTATATATATATACTATAATAAATATAATATATATAATTATATATTATATATATATATATATATATATATAATAATAATATAGTAATAATTTATAGGTCTTCAAAAATTGCTGTAATATTTCTTTTATTTTCTGCAATTGTTTTTTAATGTGTTGTCTGCAGCTGATTATCAACGGGTAGCCTTCCGAGACTGATTTAACAGCTTTGGCAGCCGTCAAATGCTATCGACATACTGAAAAGTTCTAGCGGAGAATAATGTTAGAAGAATCCAGCTGTATAAAAGCACAAAGTTAGTTGACTTTAAGCCAATATGAAAACGAAAACACATTAAAACTTTAGAAAAAATAATATAATACGTTATTAATTAGTAATTACTACTTCATTATCTATCGATTGATGTATTTTTTTCAGTTTTTCTACTACTAAACCCTTAAAAACGTCGTCTGGCAAACATATAAGGTTCATAATTTTTATTTCGCCAAGATTTAGGGGACGCAAGTGCCCCCCCTGCCTACGCCCATGGTATTATTCAATTATCTCGAGGAAATAGACACCGATAGCTCTCTCTCTCTCTCTCTTTACGATCGTAGGAACGATTAAAAAATCTATCTAAAACCCTTTTGGGCAAATCACTAAGGTATCATATTATATTGGTTAATTATTCGATATGTTCATTTTCTTCATTTGTATAAATATTATTCCGTAGGTATTGGTTACCTAAAATAGTTTGTATTATTTTAATGTTTTCCCCGAGTTTGAAAATTGTTTTAGGTAAATTTTAATTTTCTTTTTAACTTTTATAAATTTGATTAGCCAAAATCATTAGGTATTTGTTAGTAGTTTTATTATTTTAATGTTTTATTTGTTATTTAAATTGTTTTGGAAAATTCTAATTTTAACTTTTAAAAAAAAAAATATTCTGATCAACCTAAAATCAGTAGGCATCTGTTACCTAGAGTAGTTTTATTATGTTAATATGTTTTTCGGAGTTTGACAATTGTTTGGGCATATTTTAATTTTTTTTACTTTAAATTTTTTTTTTGACGTTTTCATTAGGTGTTTGTTACCTAGAGTAGTTTTTCTATTTTAAAATGTTTTTCCGGAGATTTTGAATATTGTTCAGAGTAAACTCTTTATATTATTATTATTATTATTTCTTTTTATGATTTTTTTATTAAAAGTTTTTTTTTTTTTTTTTTTTTTTTTTTGACGGAAGCCCAAGCCCAGGGAGAGAATGGCTCACATTCTCCCACGAGACCAGTTGCGAACCTGGGATCCTCGCTTTGTTTGGCGAATGCTCTACCACTGATCTACCGGGGCTTTATAGATTACTTTGTGTATTTAGGCACAGGATTATGTACTCATATTGTGGATCTTCAAAATTAAAATCGAATCTTTTGAAATGCGTTTTAATCCATACCAAGGCCAAATTGGAAAAATAGATGAAATATAATATATATATTTTTTTTTATAATATATATAATATATAATATATTATATATATATATATATATATTATATATATATAATATATATAATATATATTATAATATATATATTATATATATATATATTTAATATATGATAAGTATATAATATATATATCAAAATTACATTTACATCAATTATACATCAAAGGCTGAAAAGTATAATTAGAACTAAAATGCATAAGAAAAAAATACACACAATATTAAAGTGTATGTTGCAACGCAAATCACCCATAATGTGAGGTTAATTTACACGAAATTTATTTAATATTTTGATTTATTTTAGTCCGCCTTGTATTCTAGTTTTCTATTGTACACGCTTTTTTCGCCTTAGGCTAATCGAGTTAATATATCACGTGTAAAAACGTTATGCTAAAGGCTTTTTATTATAATGGCAAATAAGTAGCTTCTACTTAATAAAGTTACGTTATCGTGTAGGAGAATTATTCATAATGGGCGTTTGTAAATTAGTTCGTCTATTAAGTATATAAATATTATGGTGTCTGAGAAGACGAAAATCTGATCACTCTTCTGGAAATTTACAATATATATTCTTGCAGTGTGTGAACATACATTATATACAACATAATACGAACCTTATGAGTTTCATGGCGTAAAATAATGTTTTTTTTTTTAACTTTTTTTTTCATATATTGTTAGTATATGATACTAGCAATTAATTAAGAAGATGATGAGAAAAATACGAAGTTTAAAAATATTTAAAATTTTAATAGTAAAGTAAAAATTAAACGATCCGTCTGGAATGAGAGAAGAGAGAGACGAGAGAGAGAGGAGAGAGAGAGAGAGAGAGAGAGAGAGAGAGAGAGAGAGGAAGAGAAGAGAGAGAGACGAGAGAGAGAGAGAGAGAGAGTGAGAGAAGAGAGATGAGAGAGAGAAGAGAGAGAGAGAGAGAGAGAGAGAGAGAGAGAGAGAGATTTTAGTGTGATACCTGAAAGAATTAAGGTAACGTAAAAAATAATGTTTGTGGGTAAAAATCGGACCTTGTCGATTTTTTAAAGATGTCTTGTATACCATAACAAACTATCCTACCTATATGGATCGACGATGTAGTAAAACTCAACCTAACCTATATGGATCGACGATGCAGTAAATTTCGACCTAATCTACACGGATCTACTTTGCCGTAAAGATTTTTCGCGTCTTCGGGTAAGATTTCTGTGCTACAGAAAATATCCCGAGACGTCACTCTGTCTCGGGCGTTGCCAAACGTACGATGCGTAAAAAAGTACGATATTAAATAATTACTTTTTTGATGCATTTAAAATTTTTTGATCCTGCTTTTCAGCACTCAAATTTATTGTCAGTATCATATAATAACAATATATGAAAAAAAGTTAAAAAAAAAACACATTTATCTGCGTCATGAAACTTAAGGACCCATAATACATACTGTATTATATGAAAATACATATCACTTATTAATTATAGTGACACTCGCCGATTTCAATAAGACTTGAATATGTTGTAAATTAGGAAGAAAAATAAAGTTAATAAAAACTATGGGAACCGATACAAATGCACACTTTGATTTTGCTTTGACGGAATTGAGATTCTATAAAAAACGGGACCTATTCCCAAAATGGTAGACAGGAAAAATGGTTGACAGTTTGCAAAAAATTATGTCGACCTATTTTCCCATCAGTTTTAATGTGTTATCTGATGAATTGAACTTTAAAAAAAAAGATGTTGTTAAAAAAATTGTTTTTGTTATATAAAAATTTGTGACTCATAAAAGCTTTAAGAAATGAAATTATGTTTATAGAATTTTTTAATTATATGTGACAGAAGTGGAAATAAAAGAATAATGTTTTTTTTTGCCGTTCTTTGTCTTTTAAATTTTGTTTAAAGTCCTGTCGACAATTTGACGTAGTCACCCCCCCCCCAAAAAAAAAAAATACTCCGTATACTTCCAACAATTTTACTTATTTCAATTAATCATTTCCTTATTTTGATTCTAAATTTTCTATCTCAATTTTAATTTAACGTTGTCAACTTGGTATCTTGCTATTCTCTATAAAAACTCGAAAGAATTCCATCTATATCATTAATTTTTTTCAATTACTGTAATCGGTCTTTAGGGATGCACAAAAACTATCGATTATTATCGAAACTATCGATAGTTTTCTCTTTTTTATTATTATTATCAATAACATTTTTATTTTTACGATGATAAGATAGTTTTTTTTTCAACTATCAACGATTTGATAGTTTTCCGGAAATGCTTTACTTTTACTTTATAAACTATATTTTTCGGTGAATAAACTGAATATAGTTACAGTTATATATATATATATATATATAATATATATAATATATATAATAAATATATATATTATATAATATATATATATATAAATATATATATAATTTAATCGTATATTGTTTGTAAACTATTTTTTTTTATTTTTTTATGATTTATATAATATATATTAGCAAAACAAATTCTTGACCACTTTTAAAATCTATCCTTGGGGACAACTTAGAAACGATCTGAACTGCGTATTCTTTATTTTAAACCAAAATGTAAGTGCCTAGGGATATATAACAAAGATTAAAACAATGCCAAAAAAAGGTTTTAAAACAAATCAAAGAAAATAAATTAACAAAGACTCTCGACAAAAAAAATCATTAATAAAAACCTTTTCTCTTAAAACAAAAATTTAAAAAATGCTCTCGACACAGCAAAGAAAATCTTTTGTCCAAAAAAATCATTTTCTCTTAAAACAAAAATTTCAAAATGCTCTCGACACTCCAAAAAAAATCTTTTCTCCCCCCCCCCCCAAAAAAAAAACATTTTCTCTTAATCCCCTCCCCCCAAAAAAAACATTTTCTCTTAAAACAAAATTTGAACCACACTTTTAAATCTTCAAATCCCTCTCAACAAAACAAAACAACAATCATTTTCAAAAAAAAAATGAACATTTTCTCTTAAACCAAAATTCGAACCACACTTTTAAATTTTCAAATCGCTCTCGACAAAAAAAAAAAAAAAAAAAGTCATTTTGTAAATTTTCTCTTCAAAAATCAAAACGTCAAATAAACAAAAACAAAGAAAAAGAAAAACTTCAAGAAAATTAAACGCTCCGTGTTATTATTACAAATTTTAAATTAAATTCCCAAACAAAATTTATAAAACAAAAAAAAATAAGAACCCAAAACAATGACTTGAATTATCCGTAACAGAATTTTTTTTTTCAAAACTCTCAAAAATTTTCAAAGTTTGTTTTAACATTATTTTTGTAACATATATCTGAGTATATAATGGCTGGTGAAGTTATCGTAAAGAGTCAGCAGAGATTCAAAAAAGCCTCATTCACATAAGTGGAGACCTTGCATACCACATTACGTTCCTGGGGACTACCGTGTGAAAGTGACGACATTCCCTTCCAGAGAACCTCGCTGATGAAAGTAGGGTCATGTATAGCCAGTGACTCGCAGCAAGCTTCTTCTCAAAAGTGCCAGAAAATCACGGGAACATTTTAGAATAAAATCACAAGGTAAACCCGTATATATCGCCTATTTGAGGGACTATATACATCAAGTTTCGTTTAAGTTTCATTTTAGCAAGAGTGAAGCACTAAACTTTTTTTTTTTATTTTTATTAATATCACCCAATGCACATTTAAGCGAGTATCATATGTTTACACACATTACTAAATTATAAAGGCAGCGTATATTTCAAAGAGCAAACTCAACATTCATCACAAAAAAACTAAGTGATGCAACTTCTACGCTCTCCAAATTTGGGCAGCTCCGCCCCGCTATATCTGCACAAGCAACACGCAATTGTCGAAGAAAACATTCCAAGATCACAATTGCGCCGAAAATTGTTCGAAACTCTCCAGAACCAACGGTTCCAACAACCATCTCTATCCAACGTTTCTCCATGGAATCACAAACAGAGCGCCAAATCACCATTCACGCATTTCGCCACGCAGGAGGCTCTGATGGACAACTGGCGTAAACCTTCCCCAGTACTCAGGAGATACAAAGGAACTCAGCAAACTTCCTCTCACCCATACAAAGAAGGGCATTTTCGAAGAAACGAGGCAACCAATTCAAATCGAGCCTCAAATACCACCACTCACTCTAACTTGTTAACAGCTATGAATGTGATCAAATACAATCACTGCATGAAAAATTCTCCACTCAGAGAACCGAATACCACTCTAAGAGGTTTTACATCCACTGAGGGTTAATCATTTTACAAAGTTTGAAGGAAAAATGAGGAATAGAACCCTTTGTCCAACCATTATTCTCATCTATAGGTAAACAGCTTTCATAACCCCATTGGTTCCAAATTTTCAAATTTTGTAGTTAGGGATTGTAATAAAATTTACATAAATTCTAAGGAAAATTTATTAAAAGGAAAAATTATAAGGGATTCATCCCCACATACCGTAAACAAAACCAAGGTTAGCATCGACATTATAGGTTTAGATAATGGCAACGCGAATGCCCATATCTAAGACAAAACTGTAGTTAGCGTTAATATGGTAGGTTTAGAAAATGGCAACGCAAATGCCAATGCTCTATTCACAAATAAGAAACGTATTACCAAACCTCAACACATTCCACCTTTGTTACCTCTGCCTAGAGCAAATCGGCAAACTCTTTCTAACTTCCAGCATGCTCTTTCTATTCTCCAGTTCACACTAAGGAACAAAGTTTACCACATTCACAAACAAAAGCTCAGGATTTAGCGATTAAAGTTTCATATAACACTGATTCATTCTCAGCTCTAATAAAAATTTAACTTATTCTCCCTCTTTAACATTTTTCCCAGAATCTCAGGCTATTCCTTTGCATAATGATGCAGATACTATACTCAAACCAAATTCTCAGGGAACCACTACCGCACTCTCTATGGTTGTCGCACAACCACCAGTCTTCTTTAATGAAGAAATTTTGATCCCTCCTCAACCTAAATCTCCGAGTTTTCTCTAAACTTTCCATTTCACAAACAGAATCGAGCCTCATACCTTCACACGACATACGTGTCGAAACTCTTCCTCAAAGTTCTCACTTATCTACTCTTCCAAATAATACATTCAATACTCCTACTCTAAGCACTACCATGCGTACACCTACCACTCATTCACACACACATTACACGCACAACTCACTTCCATATGTGAATAAACTCAAAAGAAAACTCACAAAGAGAATACCGTATTCATAATGCAAAATACACTTCACAAACCACCACAAACACACTATAAAAAAAAACACACACAACACAAGGATATTAAACACAATAGAACCTACATAATTGACAGACATATCACTGCAACAAAATACATTCCAATACACAACTCACGCTCAAACAAACAATCAAACAAATCAATGCGACCTCATATCAAACATTACTTTTTACCACCTATTTAATCTTCCACTTTAGAAAACAAACTCTTCCTTCCTCACGCAAGGAAAGTGCACATAAATCGCAAACAATTTCCGACTTTAAAAATTTTTCTAGCCACCCCGCAGCCAACTTATATTTTCATTAGAGAAAATACAAAATACAATCACATCTTAGAAATGGGAAAATTTCTAAATGTTAAAGAAAACTGCTCACAGTTTTAAAAACCTAAACACACAAGAAAATTTTTAAAGTAAAATAGAACAAAGATAATTTTTCATCCCCATATTTTTTTATTAACATCAAAATCTTACTTATTTTTGGTCACTATCTAAATTATTCTCGGTTTTTCTCAAATTGAAATTAGAATATATTTATGGTATGGAATCAGATTTCATAGTCATTTCAATTTTGCAACGTCAACGCGAAGATAGATTTGCACACAAATTTCAATCCCTCAGACTCAATTCTTTTCATTAAACACGGTTATCAAACCACATCCGTTTTCTTTGCCTACCACGTTAAAAACCAAACATATCTAGAATTGAAGTGCACACAGATTACTAATGTTATTACATACATCTTAAACTTTAAAACATACTTACAGTAATTTCTGTACAAAGATAATTGTTAGCACTTAGTTTCTCCTTAGGCATTTGGTTCCTTCTTAAACGAAACTCTCCATTGTTTCCCCCCTAAGATTATAACTTCTTACTCCTACAACTCTTACATTTTTAACCTAAAATAAACTGGGGAACTCTTTACCAAAGAAAACATTTAGATACATGTCATTGTCCCCTTTGGTAAATAAATAAATAAAAAAAATCTAAGAAAAAAAAGAGAATTTTTTTTCTTTCACAATTTTTTTCTTTTTCTTTACTCTCCGTTTTGAGAATTTAGGATCTACATTTTTTTTCCTTCTCTCACCTGCACAGATCCCATTGCGCCGCATCTTCGTACCCACGAGTTTCCTTAGACTGATAAAATTCCCTATCGGCCTATCTCATTCTTCCGTAAAAAGTTGCCAAATCCTTATATTTTAGATCCTTTTATAATTTTAATTTAACCACCCCAAAAGATTAAATCCATCACAAAATTATTTCTTTCCCTTTTCTCTTCAATTTAATACATCCCCGGACTCTAAATTCACTTTTGAACTTTTTAAATTAATTACATATATATCATATAATACCCCTCTCCCTATGGAAAATTTTTAGGACACATAACCCAAGTTTGCTTCCTTCGCGGAGGAATATAATTTTTCCACCTATTAATTTATTAAATTTACGCACCCTACATGGAAGAATAATTACTAAATAAAACTTTCTTAAAATTTCTATTTAATTTAACCAAGGAAAAATTTTAAACTTATTTTCTTACTTCCTGATTTTTAATTTTTTTCTTAGCTTTTCTTTCTACTCCGCGAACTATCTGCATTACGCAACCCCTCCCCCCTAAGCTTTCTCACCAACTCCGGTTTTTCATTTTTTTCCGAGAGTTGTTAGATAACACCTGTGATAAATTTGCTGTTCCAAAGGATTTTCTGGTAAGATTTCCGACTTGTTCATTCTGTACTTAGCTTCATAAATTAACCTTTTACACACAGACTAGGATTTAGAAAAATAGGGATAATAATAATAATAATAATAATAATAATAATAATAAACATTTAATTTTTTTGAGATTTTTTTGATACACTAGGGCCAGTATTTTAATATTTAGCACATAAAACCTCTTCACTCAGATACCCCAACGCGTATTTAAATGTTATAAATGAAAGGTGGTGAAAAGTTTTTTTCCTTGATTTAACATTTTTTTTGGACCATATTCTCTTGCACCGATTTTTTTTTTAGATTTGATAATTTTTTTTTATGTGCGCGTTGTTTTTTTTTTTTTATTGTAAATTTTGGCGGTACTAACAACTTTTTTTTTTTTGAGGGATGAAAATAACACAGGGGATTAACTTACATCTTAATACATTTTTTGGGGGGCTAGGAAAATAAAAAGAATAACATAGCTAAAAGAATATTAATTATAATAAACAATTAAGAGAGAAATTTCCATTTCCTTTTAAAGACATTTTTTTTTAATATTTATACTTTGGAGGTAAAATTAATAACTTTCTTTCGCATAAGTAGAGTTAAAATTATTAAGATGTGAACGGGGTCAAAGTTTTATTTTTTTGTTTACACTTAGAAGACTTATAAACTTTTAAATTTTTTTCGTTAAATGTAACTTAAAACTTAGTAAATCTTTTGGTGGGAAAATTTTGTTTGTTAGGTCAAAATTTAAAACTTTTAAGTAGAACTGAAAGTTTGTAAGATTTAGTAAATTAGAATTTGCAATAACTAGGATGATGAGTTTAAAATAATAATAATTAAAATAAAACTATTAATAGGAAAAATAATAACCATTGGGGTTAAGATCTAGTTTTTTTTAATAATTTTTGGGTTTTGATTTAACATATAAGATTTAAATAAGCATCATTTCAAGGCCTAACTTTTTGCATTTTTTCTCTTTCATTTAATTATGCTTTTTATTAAACCTTCATATATAGTCCAGTCCCAGTCTCGCTTCGTTGAACCCTACTCTCTCTCTCTCTCTGCAGGAGGTGGCAGTTAGGGCGGATCGTCTTATACCAACCACAGCTTCTGACAACTCTTCTATTTCAACAGTTTTTACTACTGCGTTTCCCCCCATTCATACAGCTCTGCAGCCTACTCTGCCATCTTCTTCTTCGTCTCTTGTGCTTCCTCACGATTCTTTTTCTCATGTCCCTTCCGCCTCCCCCTTCCCCGCTTTCTCTTCGGTTCCTTCCCTTGTTGTTTCTCTTTCCGCTACTACATCTCCTTCTCTTCCAGTGTTTTCTTCTTCGTCCCTTCCTTTTATTTATAGCGCTACTATTGACCTTGTTTTCTCTAGGTTTTCTACGGTAGAAGCTCGTCTTTCCACCTTGGAGCAGGGTATGGCGGATGTAAAAGCAGAGTTGCTGTCTATATCTGCCATGCTCCGGTCACAAAGAGATTCCCGTCGGCGAACTCATTCCAATTCTGGCCGGCGGTTTCAGACCGTTCCCCCACCCAGACCCTCAACAATATCCGAATGAATATTGTTTTTATCACCACCGGTTCGGCCTTCAAACGAAGAAATGTAACTCCCAGTGCCCTTTTGAAGGAAACCAGCAAGCCAGCGGTCCATATAGGCGGGGAATCCAGCTGGCCACTCCTCCATTTGTTGTTGTTCTTCGTTTTCTTCGCCTCAGGACGTACTACGCTTGTACGGTAGATCTACAAATCTTTTCCTTTTGGTCGATACGGGTTCTAGTTTCTCTTTGCTGCCAAGTGATTCTTCTCAGAAGTCTGCTGTTCTTCCTGACCGGGCTCTTTACGCAGCAAATGGCAGTAGCAATCCTGTATATGGTGAACGTTTGTGCACCATCGATCTTTCTCTCCGCCGTCAGTTCCCCAGGGTGTTTTCGGTGGCTGACGTCTCACAGCCCATCCTAGGGGCAAACTTTCTGTCTCATTTTGACCTTATGGTTGATTTGAAGAACAGAAGATTGGTTGACGGTTCCACGTCTTTATCTTCTGCAGGTACGGTTGTTGCTTCTTTCCTTAAAGGCATCTCTGCTGTTGCCCCGTTCTCTGATGCCTCTCCTTTCTTGTCCATCCTGCAGAATGATTTCCTGGCGCTGTTGAACCCATGTTATTCGTCCTCCCCTGTTCAGCATTCGGTGCGCCACCATATATAGACCACGGGCGCGCCCACCTTTGCTCGTGCTCGACGTCTTCCCCCGACAAGCTCAAGGCCGCCAAGGCGGAGTTTGAGAACATGCTCGAGTTTGGGATTGTCCGCCCTTCTAAGAGCTCTTGGTCTTCCCCCTCCACATGGTGCCAAAAAGGGTGTTAGATTGGAGGCCAGTGGGGAGTTTTAGGGTTCTCAACCCCTGCACGATCCCCGATCGCTATCCAATTCCACATATTCAGTTGTTTACCTCGAATCTGGCTGATAAAACTATTTTTTCTAAGCTCAATCTGGTCCGAGCATATTACCAGATCCCTGTCGCTGAAGAGGACATACTGAAGACGGCCATCATTACCCCTTGCGGCCTCTTTGAATATACTCGTATGCCTTTCGGTTTGAGGAATGCCGCGCAAACATTCCAGCGCTTTATAGATCGCGTCCTTAGAGGTTTTTCCTTCCCTTTCTCCTATCTGGATGACCTCCTCATAGCTTCTACCTCTCCTGCTGAACACGAGCAGTACTTGCGTGCTGTCTTTGCTGAATTGGATAAATGTGGCATTCGTCTCAACCCGGCAAAGTGTGCTTTCGGTGTCCCTACGCTTACCTTTCTTGGACACACAGTTTCCGTAGATGGCATATGTCCTCTAGCGAAGCGCGTGGAGGCGATGCTTACCTTTCCTAGGCCTGTGAATCAGAAACAGCTCCGTCAGTACCTCGGCAGGCTGAATTTCTATCATCGCTTTCTGAAGTCGGGGGCTGAAATTCTTCGGCCTCTCACTGCTTTAATTCGCCCAAAACACCGGGGCAGTTCCACGAAAGTAGACTGGTCTGATGAGGCTCAAACTCTTTTGACATTTCCAAAGAAGCCCTTACTTCTGCTACTCTTCTTCTCCACCCACAGGACTCGGCTCCGACCAGAGTTCAGGTAGACGCCTCCGATTTTGCTGTCGGTGGAGTCTTACAGCAGCACCTTAGCGGAGTGTGGTGTCCTCTTGTTTTTTCTCTCTCAAGTTGCAACCTCTTGAAACACGTTACAGTGCTTTCAGTAGGGAGCTAATTGCGATGTATCTTACCGTTCGTCACTTTCGCTGCTTGCTGGAGGGTCTTGAATTCCATATCCTCACTGATCACAAACCACTTACCTTCGCTATGGTCTCCAGACATGAACGGCAATCTCCTAGGGAAGCTCGCCACCTCGAAAACGTTTCCCAGTTCACTACTGATGTGCGACACGTTTTGGGAGTGAACAACTTTACCGCTGAAGCTCTCTCCCGTATTGAAAATGACGCGATTTCAACCTTACCGACCATCGACTATGGTGCTATGGCAACGTATCAAGCTGCTGAAGATCCTGTTCTTCCACAAGACACTTCTCTCAAGCTGGAGTGGCTCCAACTCCCTGGTATAGAGAAGAGTCTTCTGTGTGATGTGTCTCAGACATCTCCTCGATCTTTTGTACCTGCATCATTTCGTAAAGCTGTTTTTCTCAATTTGCACTCGCTTTCTCATCCTGGAATTGAGGCGTCACGCAAACTAGTAACAGCCCGTTTTGTGTGGCCGAATGTTAATGCGGATGTCGTGAAATGGTGTCGTACTTGCCTTCCCTGTCAACGTTCTAAGGTGCAACGTCACACCTAGGCTCCTCTAGGCAACTTACCTCCTAGTGCCCGTTTTGAGCGTGTCCACATCGACATCGTGGACCCTCTTCTTTCTTCTCGTGGCAAAAGGTACATCCTTACGTGTATCGACCGTTTTACACGCTGGACGGAGGCTATCCCTCTCTCAGTTGCCAACGCGGAATCCATAGCTAACGCCTTCTTAGCCCATTGGGTTTCTCGCTTCGGTGTTCCTCTCTCTGTCACTACAGACCAAGGTCGACCTTTTGAATCCTTCTTATGGAGAGATTTAATGCGTCTCCTTGGTTCGGAGAAGATTCATTCTACTGCGTTTCATCCACAGGCCCAAGGTATGGTTGAAAGGTTTCACAGGCAACTTGAAGCTTCCCTTTTGGCTCAGCCCAATTCAGAGCATTGGACGGATGCTCTGCCCCTCGTTATGCCTGGCATTCGCTCTGCTGTTAAAGAGGACTTGCACTGTTCTGCTGCTGAATTAGTGTATGGTTCTCCTCTTCGTTTTCCTGGTGATTTCTTTTCTCAGTTTTCTCCTCCTCCTACTGCTGACACGCTTTGCTATCTTACCGCTTGAGGCGCTGTGCTTCGTCGTGGAGACAGACTCCTTCTCGTCCACATAAGGTGCATTCCTACATACCAAAGGATCTTTCTTCCTGCACTCATGTTTTCGTCCGACATGACTCGCATCGCACCGCTCTTCGACCTAAGTACGATGGACCTTTTCCGGTTGTGCTTGGGAAGGAGAAATTCTTTACGATCCAACGTCCCACGCGCACAGAAGTCGTTTCAATCGACAGTCTTAAGCCTGCTTTCTTTGAGGCCTACCAGCTTCCTGCTCTTGATCCTGATTCTTTCCTTTTGTTCCAATTTCTACTCTTTCGGCTACTTCTTTTAACATTCCTATTTCTCCTCCTGCATCTCTTCCACCTTCTACCCCTCCTCCTTCTCCTGATCCTCTTCCTTACCCTCCTCCACCTGTTTCTTCTCAGACAACATCACCAATACGACCGGCTCAGACTCCACCTACACGGTCATCGTCAATTTTTCTTCCTACCTCTACTCCGGTTCAGGATTCTTCTGCTCCGACTCCAGCTCCTCTTACTTCGAATGCAAACGTACCAACTCGCCCGATGACACGTTCCCAGGCTAGGAATCCTGTATAGACTTCATCAACGGCTCCTACCAGACTATCGAGCCGTGGTAGGCATATACGATGGCCAGCGCGGTACTTGGACTAATTTATCGTGCCTTTGGCACTGCAGGGGGGTATATGTAGTGCTCAGGACAAGTAATACGTCATAAGGGCGCAGCTGGAAATATTTTGATTACAATACTTACACTATAAAATATACACTGTGGTGGCTCAAGTTCGTAACATGACATTCACAGTTATAAAAATTTCTCTCTCGCCACGCTGAAAAGAATCTCTGTGCATGTTGATGCTCGATCTCCTTATTTACCGATTTTATTATGCTTTAAAATATTTTTGGGAGAGTTTACATATCAAGTATAATATTTCCTGTTAAGTGGAGTTTGGGGTCCTGCCTACAGTGTGTACCGAATTGATCTAACTACTGAATACAGCTATTTTTGGAGTCAGTTTCTATCATCACCTTCTTTGCGTCAAAAGTCGCCAATATATATATATAATATATATAATTAATATATATATATATATATATATATATATTATATATATTATATCTATATATATATATATATATACACCGTTGAGTAGTCACAATCGTGTCGACTCAATCGACTGTAGACTTGTATACTGTGTAAAGTAACTGTAGCCACTCAACGTGCTTTTAAATTTTTAATTATTTTCCTATCAGTCTGGTGTTATATATAGATTTATGATTTCTCCTCCGACAAATTATTTTTTAAAAATAAATTGCTCTAGAAACGAACTAACATCCAAATAAAATTTAGACATTTCGGTTTATAAACCTTCGATAAACACACACACACAAATATATATAATATATATATATATATATTAATATATATATTATTATATATATATATATATATATATATATATATATATATATATATATATCACTATATGATATAAAAGTATATATAAAATATACCTGTGGGCCCGGCCCTAGCCTGGCTCCTTTCGGACGATAACCCTCCTGGTGGAATCCCCATCCTTGGCCCGACAACTCCCTCCCTTCCCTCAAACAGCAAAAAAGCAGACAGCCTCGCAAAACACTACGCTTAAATCTCCCGTAAACCTACTCACCCAATAAATATAGGTTAATAAACAAACACTCAAAAAACTTTCCCTTCAGATCACACACCTCCTCCTCCTCACAAACAATAATGATTCAGAGACCAATACAAAACGCCTAAAAAATTCACCGCAACAGGACCAGATTCCAATCTTCAAACTTCCATCTGAAACACCTAGGAAGAAAAGCAATTCTTCTCATCACAGAAATCGTTAACAAATCTTGGGAAACTCAATTATATACCCCCAATCTGGAAACAAGCATTCATTCTCTCTCCAAAACTTAAACCCAAAAAAGACCCCAATTCCCCCATCCCTCTCTCCGCCCAATCTCTCTCCTCCTCCACCACAGCAAACTGCTAGAGCAAACAATCTTAAACAAAATACTCCCCACACAAACTCAACCCTCTCCAGACTTCCAACACGGATTTAAAAGCTAATCATCAACAACAACAGCCCTCCATTTGCCCTCACCACAACTTATATATTAATGGCTTTCATCAACCAATCCCATCACAAGACAGATCCAATACTCACAGCCATCGACATTACCAAAGCCTTTGACACTGTCCCACAACATCTTGATAAATAACAAAAAATCCTTCTATCCCCTAAAAGAAAAAACAACCAATAAAGTGGCATCTCAAACGTTCCTCACCAAGTCGATACGAACAAAGTCATGCCATAAAACACCCTCTCACAACCTTCATTAACCACTAAAAACCGGCGTACCACAGGTGCCCATTCTCTCGTCCATTCCTCTTCAAATCTCTTCCCAGCAGATATGCTCAGCCAACAACCAAATCCACCAAACTATATTTACTTACGGAGCGAGAAGCCACATGGGCATGGCCCTATCGATACTATCCCCGTCAAACTAAAATATACAGCCACCCAACCACCCAAGAATACCTACAATTATTAGATACATTTGGTTAATCACCAATAGAAATGACAGCTTCCTCCCCTTCAAATTCCTCGCATCACCCCCTAACCACAAAATCGTCCACCAATCCACATTCCATCCAATAGTCTACCTGACCAACAACCCCCTCCCCCCTAAATAAAACCCCGCCAAATTACGGACTTCAACTTCCGGAGGAACCAACATATGACTTTCTCTCCCCCCATCGACCAAAAATTACTTCCTCAACCCCAACGGAAATTAAACACCTCCGAACCCTCTCCAACACAACTTCAGCGACAGAAACACACCCTTACCACAACCTACAAACAACACAAAATTTCAGAAACAAATATAAACTATGCCTTCCCCGCATGGTTTCGCAGCACTATCACAATCCAACTTAACAAATTACAAGTTTACACAAAACACTGCCCTTAGAAAAATCACTGGATGTACTAAAATAAGCCCCATCCAGCATTTACATGACGAGACACATATTCTTCTATCCTTACCCACATTAAGAATGGTAGGGACCATTTTCCAGAAAAACCATCAACCTTCAGCCCTCCATGGCCACCAAAATCCTCTCCAACCACCCCACCCTCCCACAATCTAAACTGTATAATGTCATCTACAACAACATTTCCACCCACCCCCAAACAGGTCTTTGCTCTCCCCAAAAACAATCTAATACACAATTATACTTAACACATTCTAAAAACACCGCCCCAATACACAGTCTAAACTAAACACCACTACGCCCATCCCCAAACATCTCCCCAACAGAAGAATCACTGTCCAGAAGATGGACCAAATTAACCTCGCCCCGGAGCAGATCAAGGTCACCACCCAAATCTTATGCAATATAATTTCAGATTTCAAACTTGACAATGTAGTTTTCCCGCATCTGCAACAAGATGTCGTATCCCAGGACTGGAGCACTTTCCTTCTGGAGTGACTGCCCTCGAAGCCCCCGTAACCACTTCGGTTGTAACTCCCCCTCTCGACCTGTGGAACCGCCCAAGAACAGTGGCCGGCTTTCTGGAGGCGGTGTGACCCTTCCAATAAGGTTGGAAAATGTTAGAAATGTATATTATATATAATATATATATATAATATATATATATATAGTATATATTATTATATATATATATTAATATATATTATATAATAATATATTATTGTTACGTTACGGTTTGGAGTAACTTATGAAGGTTCTTGGAATCATAAAAACCAACGTTCTGGGTCAGAATCATTATTAACAAGGAATAATACATAATTAATTAATATATTGAACAATTAATAAATAATAATAATAAATAATATAATATATAATAATAATAATAATAATATAAAATAATAATATGATTACAATAATGAAATATAAATGTTACAGCTTTAAAAAAATCCGTTCTCTATTAATAATTAAACATTTTCTATCAAGGGGAGACTATATATTAAAATATCACAAAAAAATAAATGTGTTTGCGTACACATCTTTATAATAAACCCAATAAAAAATATTAAAAAGTTACTTAAATCAAAATAAACATAATACATAATAAAGAACTATAAATCAACTGAATGTTTTTTCATAAATACCGAAATGCACCAGAACACGAAATCAAATAGTAGCATGAAATCAAAAATGGTATAGAAAGAACTAGTTTAGAAAATAATGCCAAAAGCTTACCCCTATTTACATTCCGAAGAATACGTTGTGTATTATAGATTTTCCACTGCACCAAAATCAACCCAAAATGCAGCGTGATCACTAAAATTACTTTGGAAATGCGTTGGCACAAATTATCTCTTTGAATCATCAAGACGTAGTTGTAACTTTAGGAAAGAGAGATTTCCAAAAATCCTTTGCGAGGGAAGATGGCGGAGTCGTTGAACTTTTCAAAAGAAAACAAGATTTTGGGTCACGTGAGAGGTAGGTCCGCATATAATTCAAATGAAAGAAGAAAACGGAAGGTGACATGGCTCCCCTCCGAACAATGGAGTGTCGTGAGGATTCAAAGGTGAAAATCGTACAAACCGGGCGTAGTAATTCGTCCAATAACGCGATGTGGAACGAGGTAGACAAGACGGTAAGGTTTAAGTCCGAATAGGTTCCGGAGTCGGAGAGAAGGAATCTGTATTGGAGCTGGAGGCGAAGATATCTTGCATTGGAGCAGGAGGCGGAGATATCGTAGCGTAGGGCGCTGAAAGTAGCTGGCCGAAGGAGTGACAATCCTTGACAAGGAGTTGGCCAGAGGTTCAGTGGAGAACAGAGTTGATGTACAAAGACAAATGGGCATAAGTCGGTATTAATGCTTGCCGAAGTAGAGGTCAAGGGGAACGGTGCAGGAAGTGGAGAAGAGTGGTGGAAGAAGCGGGATCATGTGTCGAAAAGGCCGGAGGCGGTTTGAATCCTATCCACATGAGATTTTTTCCCACTTTGCCTCCCCTTCTTAGGTGAAGTCACTTTCGGTGCGTTTTAAATATACGAGGAACGGTCCGTCATAAGCGGGCGGCTTGCAACGGACTACTAGGTGGTGAGTCGTGCCGATTAATCACATGAAGAGCACGTGCAATCCGCAGGCAATGGTAGGTTGGACGAGGAAGACTGACGGTGGCCAAAGAGATGGTTTCCATGCTTCGGTACACTGACGAAGGCGGGCCAGGAAGGTGTGTGCTGGTTCATAGTTTTTGGAGAAGGAAGGAAAAACTCACCAGGTTTTCGTATGGTAAGATAACCGTAAACAGAAGCTTCAGCGTCGGCATTTTAGGTCTTCTTTTGTATGAAAGTTCTGATATCCGAGGAGGACGAGGAGGAAGAGTTTCCGGAACCAATGTCCCGGGTGTTCCGTGGGCCATAAGGGAAGCCTTTAGCTGCCGGTGGAAACGTTCTATGAGGGCCCTGAGCTTGCGGCTGATACTAACAAAGACGAGGGCGCTTGCAGACGAATTAAAGTCATAAGGTCTTCAAAGGTTGAGACTCAAACTTGCCTACACTTGGTCCTGTGGCCACGGTCGAAGGTGTGCCAATCTGGGCTATCCAGTTGGTAATAAAAATGCCTGAGCAATTGTCTCGCTGGAAGTAATCTCGCAAGGAATGGCTTCTCCCCATCGAGTGTCATCGGTCTACTGCAAGTTAAATGTGTGTGAAATCCATTTGAAGGTGTGTAATGGGCGCCGACTTATATCAAAAATATGCCCTGGTTCCAAAAGCGAGCTCACTCAGGGGAAGAAACGCTGAAAGAGTGCGATCGTGTGCCTGTGGAACCTTGGATCGTTGGCCAGTTGAGACAATGCGTTGTCCCACTGTTTAAACATCTTTTAGTAAGCGGACGGCCAGACGAATGTTTGCCTATATTGACTTGACTACCTTTTTACCGTACCCCCCAAGGGTGCCGGACACGTCATGAATGGTGTGTGAAATACTTTCTGCGCATGGGGGGTTTGTAACGACTGGGACGAGGGATGTGGCGGAAGAGACGTCGCCATAACAGGGGCGGAAAACCAAAAAATTTCTACAATTTGAATGTCGTAAGAAGAAGCAGGAGGAAAAACAATCTCTTCGAGTTGCTGCAGGCGAGCCATTTCAACGAAATCGATGTCAGGTAAAGGAGAGATGGCGTTAATTCGGGATAGAGCGTCGGCAGGAATGTTGTCCTTACCTTTTATATGGCGAATATACAGTAGTGATTGTGCAATTATCAATGTGTGGCGGGCTTTAACGGAGGGGACTGTTTAAACTGTGGAAGCTGTAATGGCATGTGTGATGGGTAATTGATTCGGTTATGACATGGAATTCACGACCATCTATGAAATAACGGAAGTGCTTAATAGCTAGATAGATTGCGAGAAGTTCTCTACCAAATGCGCTGTACCTTGTTTCAGCGGCTGGAACTTTTTAGAAAAGAAAGCAATAATGGAACGGCCATTCGTTATTAATAAACTGTTGCAGCACAGCACCTGCTGCGAAATCTGAGGCATCAGTGTTGATCCTAGTCGGGGCTGTGTCGGATGGAAATATAAGTAACACAGAAGAAGCAAGGGCTTCCTTGATGGCGGTGAAGGCATTAGTTGCTTCGTCTTTCCAATCTACAGTGACAGAAGCAGCAGATCCTTTTACGTGGATTCTTAAGAAGTGCGTGAAGAGAAGGAAGAAATTTTGGGCGGGCGATGGAATGAAGCGCATGGTAAAAATATTCACCATGGGCCTAAGAAACGACGAAGTTGACGCTGTTTAACGGGGTTTCGGAAAGTCACGAATCGCTGCCACATGATCCTCAAGAGGACGAATAATTTGTTTTGACAAATTCTCGCAACCGAGAAAAGTTAGAGATGAAACTCCAAATTCAACATTTTGGAAGAGTTGATGCATAGACCCAATATTCGCTTAGTCTGGGTAACAAAACTTGCCTGAGATGTGTGTGTGGTTCTTTTTCCTGGAGAAGCACTGGCCATCAATAAGTCGTCTATGTAGGCGAAGAAGAAAGGGTAAACCGCGTAAGACTGAGTCGAAATGATTGACTTGCATTTCTTAAACCGAATGGCGTTCGAAGAAATTCGTAAAGACCGAAGGGAGTGATAATGGGCAGTCTTAAATGGATGTCCGTCTGGGTTCACAGGAAATTTAGAAAAAAATGCGGAAAATTAAGTCGATCTTTGGAAGATAGTCAACCAGAGAGGTGGGATGTGAAAATCTTAAATGAGGCACATTATAACGGTCCGGGCGGGTGATCGCATTTAGGCAGCGCGATAGTCTCCCCTGGTTGGGCCGGTAGTCTCCCATTAGGTTTAGTACATGTTGCAAGGGAGAGGCAAATAGTCGGACTTTGAGGTCGGATAATTGCCCTTCTCTAAAGAGATGATTTCAAATTCTAACTTTGCCGCTTTTTTGAGTTTAAATCGGTGCAAGACGTCGGGCGTGAGAATGTGGAGGTCTGCCATAAGTTTCAATGTGATGAAGCGAACATTGTGTTTCAAACACTGGAAGGGGAATTGGAGACAGGAAGAGGAGAAGCCTCAGGAACAATCGGTATATTAATAATGATTCAAAAAAATAATTATTAGATGGAGAAAGATGTATGCCACTGATGGATGCAGATGCACGGATACAAGCGGATGAGAAGTGTGTTTCAAAATCAATGATGCGGCTGTGATTCATGTCAACAAGAAGGTTGAAGTGTGACAGATAGTCGGCACCTATTATTGGTAAAGTGACATCGGCTATCGTGAAGGCCCATATAAAGTCACGACGGAACGAGAGTGTTAAATGGAGCCGTTTAGTACCATAAGTGTTGATGGTAGTGCCGTTGGCGGCGCGTAAAAAGCCCGATGCTTCTGGAGCATGAGGTTTCCCTAGGATAGAACGTGGTACAGCTGAGATTGAGCTCCCACTATCTACGAGGTAAGATAGTTTGGTGGAGGGATCGTAAACACAAAGTAAGTTTGACGCTTTAGAGACCACCCCGAGCGTATTTACGGAGTGGTGTTGGAGTTTAAATTCTCGAAAGTACACGGCTTAAGACAGGACCGTGTTTGGTCTCCCAAACGTTGGTGGATTTCTACAATGCCTTGCCTGGTTTATGTGACGGAAACTGAAACAAAGCCTGAGAATGTAACTGGAGAAGGAGGCGAACTGACGCGAAGAGTAGGTGAGCGACCGATATGAACGCTCTCGTTGCAGGAGTTGGTAGAGGCGAAGAGATATGAACCCGTAAATTGTAAAGCAGAAGCAGAAATAAGTGTTTGAGGCATGGGGGGAGGCTGGGGATATGAAGGGGGTTGTGAATAAGGATGATGAGAGGATTGGAGGGATGAGGATAACTGTTGAGGTTTGCGGATATTGTTGTTGAGGATAAGGATGTTGTCGAGCATACAGGAAGGACAGAGGAAGGAAACGTAAGCGAGGAGGAGAAAGGAACAGTGGAACGCGTCTCCAATGAGCGAATTCTGTTGGTAAAATCCATGATAGTGTTCTGTAACACTTGAAGTTGGGAGCACAATATAAGCATTTTTCATGGCGCCGGAGGTAAACGCGAATTGATTGACTGACTTCACTCGACATGCGAATAGAGACGCCTGGTGCTAGGTTAGCATTGCTGGTGGAATCCGAGATATGCGAAACTTGGGAAGGTACGTCTGCGGTCGTAATTGGTTTCGCTTTGCAAACTCTGTCGGCGAAAGTGGCAAGTTCTTGCAGTGAACAATTGGGATCAACAGTTGCTAAGCGCCGCTGCATCTCTGTAGGAAGTTTCTGTAAGAAGAGATGACGTACAATATGAATGCAGTTACCCACTGGAGGGCCATCAGAGCAGATTTTAGCAAATGTCAATAAAAGAACTGACGCGTAATGCGATCCGCCGGAGAGAACCACCAGTCAAAGTTGTTTTACTGTTTTCGGGCATCTGTTTCTCGCTAGAGGTTTTAAGAGTCCTGTCTTAAGGTTGGGGTAATAAGGTTGATTGTGGGAATGCAATGAAGGTAAAATGTAATTGTGGAACAATCTCAACGGGAACAAGGTAAATATATTTAAGAGTGCCCTAAAGCGGGCAATTTCATTAGTGGACTCAAGCTGGAGCTCGAGTAGCGTAAATGTTAAGTCTAAATCGTTGTTTACAAATTTGCCAGTATAAGCGTTAGGTGTTTCCCTGTCTGAAGCAGGTTGTTGCGATATTATATTGATGTTGTCGGTGCTTTGACAGCATAGGAGGAAAATATTTATAAATATTGATATAATATAAGATTGTAAAAAAAATAAAAAAAATTTTTTTTGAAGAAATTGCGAAATAAAATGTGCTAAAAAATGCAACTTACATACACTAAATATGAGGAATATTGTGGTCAGAGACCAAAAAACGCAATAAATTTTACAAATAAACATACAAAGGGTGATAAAAATATATATGAGGGCGCTTTTACGGGCCAAAATAATGTAAAAATAAGTAATTGAAAATGTAAAATGGACAGAAATTCGTCCTGTTATTAATTAAAATTTTTATCGCAAAAAAATGAATAATTTTTTTTTAAATTATATGAAAATAATGCGGTTCGCTTCAGGAATGTGGATGCGTCATGGATCCTTCTGAGACGAGCAGAAGGAGTTTTCCAGGTAGTTGTTAGGAATGCCGGTGGACGAGACGTCAGCAACTTACTCCGGGGCACCACTGTTACGGTTTCGGAGTAAAACTTATGAAAGGTACTTGGAATCAATATAAAAACCAACGTTCTGGGTCAGAATCTATATTAACAGATAATAATACATATAATTAAATATATTGAAACAATTACAACAACAATTAATAATATAATAATAATAATAATAATAAATAAACAATAATAATAAATAACATAATAATAATAAATAATATGATTACAATATGAAAATATATGTTACGCATAAAATCCGTTCTCTATTAATAATTAACATTTTCTATCAAGGGGAGACTATTATAAAATATCAATAATTTTCTGCGTAGGTTCACTTATATAAACCAATAAAATATTAAAAAGTTACTTAAATCTAAATAAACATAATACATAATAAAGAATATAAATCACTGAAATGTTTTTCAGCTAAATATCGAAATGCACCTAGAAACAGAACGAAAATCAAATAGTAGCATAGAAATCAAAAATGGTATAGAAAAGAACTAGGTTTTAGAAAATCACGCACAAATAGCTTACCCTATTTACATTCGAGAAATACGTTGTTATTAGATTTTCACTGCACAAAATACAACCAAAAGAATCAGCGTTGATCACTAAATACTTTGGAAAATGCTTTCAGTATAATATCTTTGATAACAAGACGTAGTTCGTAATTTAGGAAGAGAGATTCAAAATCCTTTGCGAGGAGAAGATGGCGGACTCGCTGACGCAAAAGAAAACAAGATTTTGGTCAACGTGAGAAATTTTGTTAATTATATTCAAAATGAAAGAAGAAGAAAACGGAAGGTGACAATAATTATATATATATATATATATATATTATATTATTATATATATATAATATATATATATATTTAATAATATATATATAATATATATATTTATATATAATTATATTATATATATATATATAATATATATATCCCACACCCAGCCTTCCTCCTCCACGCCCCAAGACTTGGGAGTAAGGTGCGTAACATGCACTGAAAACAGAAAAGTAGTAAAAGAATGTGACGCAAGTCGAAAAGAAAGCCCCCATATTTATACATTTAAATGAGAACCCGCGCAGTCAGAAAGCTTCACGGGACCACGACGGACCTTCACTATAGCACCCCGTCAATGTAGAGTTCATTTTTTGGCCAGGTGGGAAACAATCATACCCTTTCACAGAACCCCGCCATTCACTCCTATTATGCACCTTTTCTTCTCTCCTGTTCCAAACTCGCATTCCTCTCCTCCAGCATTCCTTTACTGACTCAATCCCTTTTTCTTTGGTTCCAGCCGGTCGATTCCACATAATCTCACTACTATACATCAGCACAGGCATATCATCCATATTTTCAACATGACCAAGCCATCTCAAATGGTACTTTCATTTATTCTCTCATTTTTCCTACTTCTCTTCACACCATACAACTACCTAATGCGTTCATTCCTCAGTTTATCAATTCTTCTCACACCTAACACGTCCCTAAGATTGTCCATCTAAACACCATTGTACTTTAGATCTAAATACCTTCTTATTCCAGACCATAGTGTTCACTACTATACAGCAACACAGGTTAACAACATACCCCATGCAGACCTAGCGGCTACTCAACACTTCGTCTCTTATACATCCACCAACGGATTTAATTACTCCAGCCCACCTTCTAACATTCCACAACTTTCTTACTACACTCTGCCACTTCCGTTCCCTTGTCATCCAAACATATATTCTTAAGGTATTTAAACTTCAAGACTTTGTTAAAGTTGTCACCATCCAACGTAACCACACCGAGGACTGTCCTTTATACTCACAACCATAACCTCACATCCTAATCTACGTTTACTTCCAAATCCCCTCTTTTATTCTCTCAACTCTCTTCAGATTTCTCCAACAATGACAAAAGACCAAATCACTATCGCATATAAATGGTAGGGGCACCATCACACTCTCTCATTCTCGCAACATTGCTAAAACACCATCCCTGCCACCCCCCACCTCTAAATCTTCTTTCATAAACTCCATCCATATACAAATTGCATAACCCAAGGAGACATAAACACATCCCTCTCCCACTGTCTCTCCGCTACTAAGATTAAACAAATCACTTTCAACTTCATTATTCTTACAGAAGCTTCACTATCGTCATACATATTTTTGATTCATTTAGAAAGCCCTAAACCGCCACACCAATATAGTCACCTAAACACCTGCTAGTAAGAGCTTCCTGATTAATCCTATCATTCGCCTGTTTTGCAAATCATACCTAAATGCAATTTATTTATTATTTCTCTCTCATTTTTCTCAATCAATTTGCTTCAAATATAAAGATTTGATCCTTCCTACCACTCCTAAACGCACCTTGTTCTTCAACCAATCAGATCCCCCAGTTACTCCGACACAACAGCTCTTTCTCTACAAATACTCAGCATAATATCTTTCAAATACAATGCTCAATACAATAAACTATATTCTCCCTAAAATTCCTACAGTTACCTTTATTCCACTTATCCTTATAGAAGGGTACTATTATTGCTCTCCTCCAATCCCTCGGAACTATACCCTCCATAAACGTTTTGTTACACAACTTCCAATTCCACTCGATCAACATCTCGCATCCGTTTCTTGATCATTTCACACGTAATTTCATTTATACGTGCAGATTTCCTTTTCTTCTTTTCTCTTTCTCACTCTACCCATTACTCCTCCTTACTAATGGCCTCATCCCCAAAATACGCTATTCCTTCTTGCACTAACAAAACCACATTCACTATCACCTCTTCATTACTGCTAATGTTATGCAGATTTTTGAAGTATTCCCTCCACACTCTCCTCACTTCCATTTCCTTAGTTACGAAAGCACGCATCCTTATTTCATTATTCTAAGAGCAGATTTTATTCCCCTTCATTCTTACCTTTCGTGGTTCCTTCCAAAAGAGCATCCCATTCCTCCTCCTTTGAAACTGTTAATTTACCTCATTTTTCCTCCTACGTATGCATCTTTTAGTATTCCTTTTTCCTCCTTAATTGCAATTCCAAACCGTCTTTCCTTTGAGACCTCATCATTGGCCTTTAGTACATGTTAATCATAGCTTCCTTTATTACTTTTAAAAACCGCTCGCATCACCTCTTTCTCTTCATTCCACTACTCACTGTTAACATTTT
>JABUQX010038327.1:0-5000 GCA_015478945.1 Trachelipus rathkii
GCAGAATATTTTGAAATTTGAATATCAACAAAAAAAATAAAAAAAAATTAGATTTAATAATCTTGAAAAAATAATTAATCTATTGTTTTATACTTAATATTTTATTATTTTTTTTTATTTTTTTTATTTTTTTTTTTTTTTTTTTTTATTTATGTACTCACCATAAAATAGTATAAATCTTCACTTTTCCCTAAGGCCACAATTTTAAAAATTTCAACTACTTCCCATAACCTCTATTCAAGTTATTCCATATAATTTAATTACCTCATTATCTTCCTCCACTCTCCTTCTCTATATATCCATATATATTTAACCTAGTAGATATATTAGTAAAGATGGCTCCGTTTAATACGTCATCCGCCAAGTGTTGTAACTTTTCCTTCCTATGCCACAAAATATGGAAAAAAAAAAATTGAAACCCAAAAATCTATTCACTAAAATTGATAGATAAGCTGTATAATTAGAATATCTCTTAACAGATGATACAATAAGAAAATACTAATTTAATAATTAACAGAAAAAAAACTTGTGAGATATCAAGTTTCTTTACTAAAACAAACATAAAAAATTCTACAAGAATTTTAACTCGACAAATCACACACTCGATAACTGGTAAAAATAATAATTCCACTAATCTTTTTTATTGTCAGCATTAAGGCTGTCTATTGTCTTCAGTATTTGAACTTTATATGTATAAAGTATCACAAACAGGATTTAAGACTGTGAGCCACATTGTGTTTGTGGCAAATTCGTATATGACAAGT
Source organism: Trachelipus rathkii (assembly GCA_015478945.1). Taxonomy (NCBI): domain Eukaryota; kingdom Metazoa; phylum Arthropoda; class Malacostraca; order Isopoda; family Trachelipodidae; genus Trachelipus; species Trachelipus rathkii. Next base: position 765 of record JABUQX010038327.1, read on the forward strand.
CTCCTTTCATCATATTAAATAATTTATTAGTATGATTTAATTATAATATTCTTTTAAATACACTCATTATTCATGGAGCATACTATGAGTTATGTAATAATTTAGATCAAGAGGTATAAAAAGGAGATACTATAGTTTCTAAATAATAAGGTTGAAATTTGTTTTTAGATATTTTAAAGAGACATTAAATAGAGATAGATGAGTTATAAGATATATAAATGAATAAAATGATTACGTATATTGTAGTAAAGTCCATTATACGATTTGAGGGTTTCCCCATTATTATTAGATAACCTAAGAACTGTATAAAAATAACATCATATTGCCTAACTTAACCGCGGAGGTTCTCAAAATTTTGATATTGATTAACATAAATACTGCTTGTATTGTAATCTTCACTTGGTATATATATATTTCACCTCCGAGAGAGTTATTTTATTATATTTAGTATAGGAACTGAATTATCGTATTCATGTACGCTACTATATACTAAATTAAATCTCCTCAAAGGTCAAATATAAAAAACTATTTATAATAAAATTTTATATAAATTATAACACTATAACATACTAATAGTTTATAAATATTTTACCGTATATGATACAATACTCAATCCAATAAGATAAAACTTCGATTACATTTTCTCGATCTATTAATTTGTACCTGGACAGCACAAAATAGCCATCATACACTTCACGTTTATATCAATAATATTACACCGAATAACCCCAAATCCATAAGCTTCAGATTCCATAATTAATTCAAAACTAGGTTTTCTATTTCATAATTTGTCAACTACGAAAAATAGTACCAATACTCATCTAATTTGTGCCTAACTGAGGCTCTCAGAAATGGTGAACAGACTACTATACTACTTACATCATAGGCTAAATGAAATTAATTTATTTTATTTTAATTCATCAAAACACTAGTATTCTAATAATTCAAAAAAGACTAGAGAAGCTAATTCACTACTATATACATATACTTCACTGATCATAATATTTATTGTTAATTTGGCCATACTATCAAAAGTAGATATCTCTAATAAAATCGATTTATATCTTTTAAATTTTTTGTTACATTTTTACAACTATAAATTATATATATTTCACTTAATACTTAAACTAATTTATATCTATATATTCCACGTAGATATAATATTATACATATACTAGATCTTATTTAAAAAAAATTATGTAACCTCTCACTGACACATAAAAATCAGCTATAAATTATCTAATAACATGGCTAACTTAATATGCATATTTACATTATATAAGATAATTAAAACCTAAAGACTATCCATTATAAAACAAATAAAATCAGATCTCTCAATGATATAATTAACCAGCAAAAGCCACAAATATATAAAACATACTTAATTATAGGAGAACTAAATAACATCATACTACCATAAGAATCGATATTAACATAAGAGTTGACCTTATATATTTATTACGCAAAGGTATAACCCTTATATATCCTCAATCTATATTAACAATTAACCAATATAAAATGATAGAATATACTAATTAACCAATTATTAATTTTAAATATATCAGTTTCGCTATATTAAACACTATATAAGTTACTAATATACACCTATTACAAAAACATATAACCAAATATACAAAGAAGAAAAATCATCGAGTCTTTCCTAATCAAAAACTCACATAATTTTAATACAAAAATGGGAAACCCTCAAATCGATGACTTTACGAATTTTCATTTAAAACAATCTCTTAAGCTTAAAAATTATCTAAAACAAATTCAACCTAGCACATAGTCCTTTATACCTTCAAACAACCATGTTGCCAGAAAAGAAGAAGAAGACAATAAAAATTGGAGCTGTATTCTTTCCCAACCTCCGTTCCTGAAATTTAGTTCCTGAAGAAGCAGCTCGGACATGAGTGCGAAAGCTCGGATTATATCTTTTAAAAAAACTCTTATGTGATAATCTTTATTTTTAGTTTGTTTTGTTAATATCTGTGAAAAAGAAATAACTTAATTTTTGAATAGTTTCATTTTGTGTTGCCTCCAGGGGTAAAATCATCAATACTTATAAATACTGCGAGAAGTGCAGACTAAATTATAATATTTATAATAATATATAATAATATAATATAATATATTATATATATATATTATATATATATATATATATATATATATAATATATATAAATATATATATATATTTATATATATATATATATATAATATATATATATTTTATATAATATTTATATTATAATATAGTATATAATATATATATATATATAATTATAATATATAATATATATATATAATATACTATATATATATATATATAATATATATATATATATATATAATAATATATAATATATATCAGACAACGATCAGGAAATTATAAATTCAATTTTTTATTATTATTATTATATTATTATTATTATTATATTATTATTAATTATTTTATTTATTATTATTATAATATTATTATTATTATTATTAATTAAATTATTTTATTATTATTATTATTATTATTATTATTATTATTATTGATTATTAATTATTTTATACTTGAAGTAACTGTGGAATTCAAACGTGCCTATATATAATAAATAACCTATTGAATGATTAATTTAAATCAACTAGTAAGTATCTACTAGATAATTAATTAAAAATAAAACCATATAATTAAATATATAGATTTTTAAAAAAATTTTTATTAATATTGATGCTATTATTATTAGAGGATAAGAAAATTAAAAAATATATTATTTATTTCAATTATATATATAGAAGTAGAAATATTAGGTGGTAGGTTTTCCTATATATATAAGGTTTTGAAATTTTTATGCAACTAGATTAACAATGATCTTTACTAAATATTTAATTGACTATAACTTTGTAATTATTATTATTTATTATATTTTTATGCTGCTAATAATTAATAGCAAATAGTCTATTCTTAATGTATATCTTAATTATATTTAATTATTATTAATAATATTATATTAATATTATTATATTATTTAAATTATATAATTTATATTAATATTATTATTATATATTATATATTATTATTTTTATATTTATTAATATTTATTGATCTAACTTAACGAATATGTATTTGAGCAGCGGTATCCAAAATATCTAGGAATTCAAATATATCAATCTATCATCTTTACTCATATTATTGAGGGAAATATATATAAATTAAAGGAAAAATATAATTTTATTAAAATTATTAAATATTTGGAAAAAAATTAAATTTACTAAATCTATAATAATTTATAAATTAGATTTATATTTATTTTTTACACTGAATATATCTATTCCTTTCTTCCATACTACAAGCCATTTATTTATCACTCTTAAAACATTGGGAGAGTCACGTAAACCCAATGATCTAAGTTTATGATGATACGAGCCATGCACTGAGCCATAGTTTCAGTATGTCACTGTTCGACTTGCTAGTCAGAGAGAGGATGACGTAATGTATGGACGCAGAGAAATACCCATTTTAACTTTAAACCGCAAAAGTTTCCACTTTTAAAACGCTTAAAAAATGATAAAAGAGGAAGGAGAAGAGAAGAGAGTAGTAAACAGAACGAAAAAAAAGAGCAACGTAAAAATTGTAAAACGTAAGTTAAATTAGAGGAGGACAAGATTATGATGAGAGAAAAGAGAGATTTGAGAGAAATATAAAAAGAGGAAAAATAGTAAAAAGGAGAAGATGAAAGTTGAATAGACTGTCAAAATAAATGAATCCATTTATTTTTTTTTTTAAATATTTGAAAAGGTAGGCCACAGTAAGGATATTAAGTTTGTCAAAACAAGAGGGTATAAAGGAGCGTAATGAAAACGTTTATTCTTTATTCAGGGAGCTCTATTGAGTCATTGTTATAATAATCATAATAATAATGATAAAATAATAATAATAATATAATAATAAATAAATATAATAATAATAATAATAATAATAATAATAATAATAAATAATAAAATAATAATAATAATAATCATAATAATATAATAAATAATAATAAATAATGGTAATAATAATAATAACTAATAATAAATAATAATAATAGATAATAATAATATAGAGATAAATAATAATAATAATAATAATAATAAAATAATAATAATAATAAGAAGCAAGAAGGAAAACAAAGGAAGAAGAAGAAGAAAAAGAAGAAGAAGAAGAAGAAGAAGAAGAAGAAGAAAAGAAGAAGAAGAAGAAGGT
>JABUQX010038328.1:0-5000 GCA_015478945.1 Trachelipus rathkii
CTGGTGGCCGCGATTCGGTTCTCTCGTTTGGGTGTTTAACCGTTTTCATATTTATCGTGAAACGCTTTGCGTTTTCGCATACAGTGATTTTGATTTACTACTTCAAGGTATGTAATGTTAATAATATGTGAGTTAAAGCAGTAAAACATACAAGCAGTAAAACAGTAAACATGAGTTAAACATTAAAACATGAGTTAAACAGTAAAACAGTAAAACAAAGCATACTAATCCCCCTAGGTGTTGGTAACACCTCTATTGATTTACTGATTTACTGCTTTGGAGTGTATGTTAATAAATATGTGAGTTAAAGCAGTAAAACATATAGTTAAAGCAGTAGAAACATGAGTTAAAGCAGTAAAACATGAGTTAAAAAAGTAAAGCAGTAAAAAAGCATACTAATCCCCCATAGGTGTTAGGTAGCACCTCTATTGATTCTACTGATTTACTGCTTTAGGAGTTGTATTTTATTATGTTTTAATAAATTTTCGTACAGTTGTAGTAAAATAAAATGTTTATTTGTATCAGACACTCTGGTTTTTTTCTTCTTACATACAGTTTTTAAATTCTCCAAAGTCAAAAAGTATTAAGTAAAAAGTATTAAGTAAAAATAATGTTAATAAATATATGTGTTAAATAATAGGTCAGTAATGAGTTACAGGTTTTATGTTCACGAAAATGTTTTTAATAAAAATGTTTAGTATGAAATAAAAATGAATGACTCATAGTATATTTGAAAAGAAATTCTTTAAATTTTTAAAGTATGAAAATAAAATGAATGACTTATAGTATATATATTTTCATTCGCTCGGCAGGTCCACTTTACCAGGTGCGGGACCTCATCCCAGCTTTGCGGGAGAGGGCTTGCTGCAGCCTGGTGGGCAGATGATCTAGAGGTAGACAAAGATGAGTCATCAGGTGATCCCATCAATGTAGATGGTATCAAAGATGACTTCATAAAGATGAGTCATCAAAGATGAGCCTTCAAAGTTGAGCTTTGTGTGTGAGAGTGTAAGTGTAAGTGTACCTGTGCGTGTGAGTGTAAAAGTGGCATATGGGCTAGTGCAAAAGTGTCTATGGCAGTGTAAGAGATTGTACAAGTGTTATAAAGAAATACTAACTCATATTAGGAAGCATTCTAGCAGATGTAATATACAGCAATCGATTCCTCATACCTTATTACCTAAGGGTAGACACCCATTATGGCTATTCTAGGCTCGGGAGGCTAGAAAAGGCTTGAAAAAAGAGGCACTCAGGTGGCACTAGATGGCCGCTGGCTACCGCTCCCAGTGCCATGCAATGGAGACTCATTAGCACTGCTGACCCTGGTTGGTTCTCAGTGGCACTCACTTGGCATCCTGGCGCTCATCTAATACTCTTAGAATAATCATAGAATCTCTAGATACTTCTTACGGTGATTGGAACCATCAAAATGTACTGAATCATCAAAATGTACTGAGAGCCATCAATAAATCTGGGTCATCAAAGATGAACCATCACAAAGATGAGTCATGAAAGATGAATCATCAATAATGCTGAACCTTCAAAGATGGCATCATCAAAAGTTTTGAGCCATCAAAGATGAACCATCAGGGATGAGATTGCCATCAAAGATGTATGGGGCGTAGTGTGCGCTAGGTGAAAGCTACTTGGGTGGAGTCTAGGTGCAGGTGTAGGTGTAGGCTGGGGAAGGGCTGGGTGGGCTAGGTGTAGGTATAGGCTATGTGAAGGATGGGTGGAGGCTAGGTGTAGGTGTGGGTGGGTGTAGGCTAGTTGTAGGCTGGGTGTGGAGGCTGTAATAGTGACAAGATTTGGGTGTAAAGGCTAGGATGTGGGCTCGGTGGGAGGCACAGTGTAAGGTGTAGGCTATGTGAGAAGGATGGGTGGAATTTAGGTGTAGGTGTAGGCTAGGTGAAGAGGCTAGGTCATCATTGGTCATAGGCTATGTGTAGGGCTGGGTGTCTGTAGGCTAGGCAAGGCTGGTGTAGGCTATTTTGGAGGCTGGGTGTGGGCTCATGGTATCACTTAAAGTCAAGGCCGAATATCATGGTCAAACAAGGTTGAGACATCAAAAAAGGAGCCCCTAAATGAAGATAAAAAATTACAGTGGGCCAAAAGTGACCCATGGTATCTGGCAACTTTGGAGAAAAGGTCAAAGGACAAAAGGTAAAGAATATCAAATAGGGCTAAGCCCCTAAAGGATGGCCAAAAATTAGGGTGGGCCAAAATTGACCCATGGAAGACCAAAGGGTTGGTCGAAAAATTTGGGTGGGGTGTACGTACAACGGTTGCTTACCCAACCGTTTGGCTAACCCCTTCGAAAGGGTGCAAAAATTAGGGTTGCCGAAAAAATTAGGGTTGCCGAAAAAATTAGGGTTGCCAAAAAATTAGGGTGGCCAAAAAATTAGGGTTCTCAAAAAATTTGGGTTCTCAAAAAATTTTGGGTTCTCTAAAAAATTCGGGTTCTCCAAAAAAATTCGGGTTGCCAAAAAGGTCAAGGCCCAAAAATTTGGGCTCAAAAAATTCAAGGTTGCCCAAAAAGATTCCAAGGCCCCAAAAGGGTCACTTACGGTCAGAAAAAGGGTCAAAAAAAAGGTCGCGGTCATTTTCGTCCGGAATGTGGCTCCTACTACTGGACTTACCTGAAATTACAAATTATCTCCTTCGAAGTATATGACCCTTGGGAGGTTACACAGTGGTTCCAACGTTTCTTCCACCGTTCATAGCAGTTCCAGTAGACATTTTCCTGAAGTATGTTTAGTTCACGTGTTGCAGTATTTTTTATGCTTTCCATCGTCCCAAAATGACCCTTCAACTTCATTTTCAGAAGAGGTAGAAATCGCACAGAGCTAGATCTGGGCTGTATGGAGGCTGTTTTTCTTTGTTTTGAATGTTTTTCTTCGCCAGAAATTCTATAATTGAGGGTGCAGTTTGAGATGGTGCGTTATCTTGGTGCAGCTCCCAATCGTCTGCAATGTCTGTTCTGATTCGCTGAACTCGTTTTCGAAGTCGTTCCATGACATTTTTGTAAAAGACGTGATTAACTGTCTGTCCTGAAGGTACAAATTCCTTGTGCACAATACCACGGCTGTCGAAAACAACAATAATCCAGTGTTTTACCTTGGACTTGCTCATATGCTCTTCGGACGAGGAGAAATTTTTTGTGTGCCATTCCGCACTTTGCCGTTTAGTTTCAGGATCATTGCCAAAACCTTGATTTATACTATTCTTTGTATCAAGAATTGGCCAACTGTTTCGAAGTCTTCCAAGTAAATCTTGACAAATTTCGACCCTGTTCTCTTTCTCCTCCACAGACAAGTCGTTCGGGACTATTTTTGCACAAATTTTTCGCAGGTGCAAATGGTTCGTTAAAATTTTATTAACTGCATTTTTATCCAAACCTTCTTCTGCAATACTCTGACACTGAACCGGCGGAGTCTCTCTCTATAACAGCTCTAACAGCGCTACATGTTCATCCGCGTTTGTGGACGAGATTTGGTCTTCAAACAACGAAGTCGTCTTCAACATTTTACTCGGCCCTCTTTGAAAGCTTTGTGCCACTTGAAAACCATAGTTCTCGATAGAGTGCTTTGGCATCCACCAGAAAGCTTCAAATTTAAAGCAAAATATATTGGAAATGATCTTACGTTTCACAAAGAATTTGATAGCGTACCGCCGTTCAAGTATTTATCTGCATCGCAAAAACGTAACGAGGATAGAAAACGCCCATACACAAAAAGATGTGCAAAAATAAACTTGAGAGGATTAGAACACACGCCCATGCATAAACAAATGTAGTGCAAGACTGACTTTGTAAATCTGGTTAAAACTGGTATGGATATGTAGACTAGGTAACTAGCTTAGCTACCCACTCGTATACGTCACGGAGGGGCTACATTACTCAGTCGTTCATGAGGATATTCGTCTAACACTTTTGGTACAGAGGGAGTATATATATATATATATATATATATATATATATATATATATATATATATATATATATATATATATATATATATATATATATATATATTTTTTTATAATTTTTTTATAAACTTATTTTTGGACAGATAAGTTTATATATATATATATATATATCCGTTGAACCTGTCAAATAATTATAATTGGTGCTTCATAACCAAAATTAAAATTTTGTTGCCTTCTGACTTATATTTATCAGTGTCAACTGATTTATTCAAAATTGTTTTAAAAATAACTAGACAAAAAATTTGAAGTTTCAATTAATTTGGTTATAGTGTTAACTTTGATTAAATTTACAATTTCAATCTTTTAAGATTTCGATTTCATAAAATTGTTAAAAGAGATTATTAAAAGATTGACAAATTTCTTCAAAGGTTTTTAGCAACCCAGCCTCAATTCATGAGCTACTTCTTCCTTTAATCTTCTTTACTTACATAAAAACATTTTGAACTTTCAAAAAAAAAAAATAATAATTTAATTTTATTTTTTATATTTTTTTTCTTCTCAGCCCCTCTGGTTCTTCACGTATCTTTAGCAGCTGTTTTAAATAAATCTTGCTCCGATAGCATTATATATACAGGGTGATTCAAATTATGGTAAAAATTTTTGGTAACTGATAAAAAATGCAAAAATAAAGGTAAAAGTTACTATAAAGGTATGACGTAATGTGTGTATCTACGAAACCAAGTAGGTTACAAACCCCATATTTTTGATGAGTAATGTTGTGCGTAGTGCTAATGACGACAAAAAGAAGTATCAAATTTACTTTAAATTTAAAAATGGCGGCCGTTAAAAGTATTTGAGGCGACATTCCATGAAAGCGGATGACTTAGGTTAAAATGTTAAGGAACCAAAAAAACACCTATTGTTGTACGCATAATCAAATAGTATAACATTTAATAAATTATGACTATTAAAAAGGGAGAATGTAAATTTTAGTAATTGGAAACATTATCAATTAAATAATAACAACTCTTCCACAAACAGCTACTCCTTCCATTAAACATTTCAGCACATTG
>JABUQX010038328.1:10000-15000 GCA_015478945.1 Trachelipus rathkii
GACAAAACATAAAAGAAATAAACATATAACAAAATTAATGCGGAGCTACATAATGAATAAATACATCAATAATCCTACATATTTGGTGACCGACCTTTTTACAAAATTCACACAGCAATCTCACGAACCCGTCAACTCCAATTTTTCTCCTTAACTCTTTGACAACAATTTTAAAATTCTGCCCCTATCCCAACTCGAAAAACACCTCGCTCCATTTGGCTTCACCCATACCTCTTCCCCGACACCAAATTCATTATTAACCTTCTCCATCAACTCCTCTTCCGCAGAATTATCCTTAATATCCGGATCCCTCCATTCATAATTGTATTTTATCGAACAAGGGCAACTCGACCCCTTCATTCCCACCCCTTGGAAGTGAATTTTACCAGAACACTGCTTCGAACACGCTTATGTTCGACCTTCCTTCAATTCTTTTAGTTGTCCTATGATTCCTCTCAATTATCCCATTGCAATTGCTCCTGAATGCCGCCCTGAATATCAAATTCACGTTCCATTTCTTACATATCTCCCTCAGTTCAACTCCTCTAAAGCTTGCCGCATTATCTAATATGATTTCATTAGGAAAGCCGTGTTCAAAGAATACCTCTTCCAACTTCTCACTAATTTCTTTTCCACCCTCACCCCTTAGATCCTTCCAGATTGCGAATCTGCTCTCCCCACAATCTATTATCGATAAAAATTTCTTTTTCCCAAATATGTTATATCGATCGCCAATCTTTTCCTTATACCCAAAACACCCAAATTCCCGTTTTCGCATTTGAATGGGTTTGGGTCTAAAGACTGGCAGTTTTGCATTTTTTATGCACTCTTCCACATCTTTCATTTTAACCTCTTTATCCACCCTTCTCGCAGCGAACATTGTCTTTTCCAAGCAACAACGATTTTTCCCATGGATCCCATCAATCTCTTCCAAAGCCATGCCACAACAACCTTCCTCAATCCCGTTTAAAAACTCCAACCACTTCTTGAATACCCTTGTTAACTTATCCCATTTGTTTTCTTCAGACTTTACCAAATTAATGTTCATTTTCATCTCAAATTCGTCCAATATATCTGAAATGATTCCCAATCTCCTTTTTACCAACATTTCTGCAGCACCTTTTGATTTCAATCTACAATCCATGTTAACCGCATTCCTAACCCAATTTACCACCGTCTTCGAATCGCACATTATTTCTACCTCCTTAATACCCCATTTTATGCATAAATTCAAACCTTTTAAAACCGCGTCCAGTTCTGCAACATTTATGTGACTGCAATCCCCCTTCTTCTTCAGCCAACAAGCATCTTCTACTATTTTCCCATCAATCGCTAAATTGCTAGCGTCGCACCATATCTTTCCCTACCTGAGTCACCCACGAACCAATCAGGTTCATTCAAACCCATCTCCTTCACAACTTTAACCAACAGTTCATTACATTTTTTCCTATGTCGTCACTCCATTTTTTTCCTTCCGCGATCCTTTTCAACAAGCTGCAGATCACTCTTAACCATCCTGCAATTGGATAATGCCCAACCAACCTTCCGCAGACAGAGAACAACTCCCTCCTAGAAATCTTCATTATATCATCAATTTTAGGCAGATCATTCCCCCTTCTAAATTCTATTTCACCATTATCTCCATTAGAAACTCTCATTACGAGTACTCTTCCCCCCACCACCTCCTCCGACTCCTTTGAGACCAACCCGAATTTTAAAAGATGTTTCCTAACACTCTCAGCCCTAATTACATCCTCATTAACTAATATGTCATCGATGTAAGATTCCGTCCCCTCAAAAACTCTCCAGTCCTTTTCCCTCACTATTCTTAAAATCTTCGTCATAATCCTCGGCGCACTGCACAATCCAAATCCTAATCTCGTCAAGCAGTAAGTTTTCCCCTTAAAGTTCACAAGTTGATGCTTCCAAAGGCTCTTATCGACTCTTATCTGAAAGTATGCAGCTTTTAAATCAACCAGTTTTCTCCCTCCTCTCATTTTCTCCAATTCCTTACCGACTCATCGCACACTCCAACTTCATCACCGGTGTGGCACAACACGAATTTATTCAATTCTCTGTAATCTAAAACCAGTCTGACTTTGCCTTTGTTAATTTGTTCCACCGCCATTAACGGCAATAAACCATTCTCCTCATCACCATTCCATTCCACCAGAATTCCCTCTCTTATCCATTCCATCACTTCTTCGTCGAATATATCTTTTACTCCTTTTTTCAAATGCTTATTAAACGACCTCATTTTATTCTTCAAACATGGCTCCTTATCCTTCCATTTCCATTTTATGCTCCAAAAGTCACCATTAAAATGACCAACGAAATCTTTATCATTGATTTCACAGCACTCATTATACACCTCGGCTTCCTTCTTCATATAACACTTGTTTTTCTTCTTCAAGCTTTCAACACCAAAACTGATGCCGTTTTCTTTAATCGTCACCCCACCAAACTTCGATATAACGTCAATACCAAGAATCACGTCAATGTTCCTCATCATCTTCTCTATCAAATTCAACCCCTTCGATTTCAATGAGCACAGAGATCCTCTACCAACTGTCTCCACTGCCCTCCCATCAATGCTTATAATTCTATCTCCACCTCGCAATACTACCAAATTTTTTTGAAATTAAAGACTTTGAGCACCCAGAGTCTACCAGCCCGTACGCCCACTCACCATTAATCTTTACATCTTTAAAGGGCAATCCGCTGAAGGCACTGTTTAAGGGAATATTTCCAGCACAATATCCCCTTATTCCGTTTCCCTGATTCGAATTACACATTCTACTAATATGACCCCTTTTTCCGCATGAGAAACATGATGAATTGTTCCACCTACAATTCCTCTTTAAATGTCTACCACCGAAACCATGGCAAACGATTTCTTGTAAGTAATGTTTTTGCTCTAACGCGCTTGCTCCATAATTGCACATGTTTTCCGTATTGATTACCGCCCTTGCTCTACTTAATATCTCCTCAATACCACAACTCTCTATGTTGTCCTTCGCTTTTAATTCCTTTGCGATTTTTTCAGGAAGACCGTTGACGAATAATCTTTTCATCAGTGTTTCTCCCCCAACATTTGCACTCCTGGCTAGCCTCCTGATCTCATTCATATAAACCTCAATGTTTTCGCCACACCATCTCTTAGCACACAGCTGACTGAAAGCAACGAATGGATCTTCTCCGAATACCCTTCTTAATTTTTTCTTGATTTCCTCTGTAGACCCTTTCTCTTCCTGACTGAGTTCCAGATAAACAGATAAGTAGCATCGGCAGCAGTGATTCCTCATTCTTTAGCTTTTGAGTTTTGACCACTAATTCGACTTTCAAAATCCACGACTCCAAATCTCCCACGCCGTCAAAAGGCTTTACCACGTCAAAAATTTTGAATTTTCGGAGTGTTTCCTCTGTAGGAACAAGTAAATCAACCTTTTTGTTTGATAGTTAATTGTAGACAAAACATAAAAGAAATAAACACATAACATAAAATTAATGCGGAGCTACATAATGAATAAATACATCAATAATCCTACAGTTAATATTGAAATTATGATTATATTTCAAAACACACTCCACACTCGGGAGCAGGGTCAAGCAGAGCACCGCACAACTGAAAAAACACTCAGAGGGGTATTTTACTCAATGCCTTATAACACTGCAGAGTGGAGTAGAAGGACGATTTGCCTTATCTATAAAATAGACCCCCCGGTCTGCTGAGTGTTTTTTCACCTTGTGCGTTGCTCTGCTTGACCCTGCTCCCGAGTGTGGACGGGAAGAGCGTGGCATGTCCTGTAGGTGGGTGCTATATTCACCACAGGAAGATTTGGCACGTTCTTCTTTGCTGATCCGCATCGTGGCGTAGTGGTCAAGCACATACGCGTTCATCTGGGCCCAGGTTCGTCCCCCAGCAGGGTGAGTACTCAGAGAATTGACACATATTACCCAGTAACACTGCGAAGTGGAGTAGAAGGTGGAGCAGTTTACACTTATCAATACGTAGTCCCCCAGGTCTGCTGAGTGTTTTTTTCACCTAGTGCGGTGCTCTGCTTGACTACTCCCGAGTGTGGACAGGAAGAGCGTGGCATGTCCTGTAGGTGGGTGCTATATTCACCACAGGAAGATTTGACTCATTCTTCTTTTAGGCCATCGTGACGTAGTGGTCAAGCACATACGCGTTCATCTGCCTAGGGCCCAGGTTTCAGTCAGCAGGGTGGGTGACTCAGGCTGAGTTATTTTTGTCATTTATAATATATATGTATATATGTAATAATATGTATGTATATATATATATATATGTATATATATATATATATATATATAATATAATATATATATACATTAATAATATATATATATAACCATATATATATATGTAATAATAATATATGTAATAATAATAATAATAATATATATATAATAATATATATATATACATAATAATAACATAATATAATAATAATATATATATATATATATAAATATATATATATATATAATATATATATAATAATATATATATATAATATATAATAATAATAATATATGGTATAGTTTTAAATCCCTTTTTTACACCTGTATATAACCACTGCACAATCTTTCATTCAAGAAACAGTTTACTTTAATAAATATATATTTATAATAGCCACCCACTAGACGTCAAGAATCCGAAAGTATTAAAAATCCGAAGAATTCTAAACTGCTTCGCAATATTAAGTAGTTTAAACTACTTCTACTTTAGGTGGTAGAAGTAGTTTTTGCACAATGAAGTCTAAAGTCCTCCTAATCATGATTGCAAGTAGTTTAACCAAAAAGTTAATAGAATACTTTAACAGTGAAAGTAGTTTGTATTGCTCCTACATTAGGTGAAAAGAAGAACCCCTAAACTGTCAGTTTAAGTAGTTTTATATTGTTGAATGTGACTGCTAAGAGTAGTGGTTGGACTTACAGATCCAAAGAATCGCAGGACAACAACAGCACCGCTCGAG
>JABUQX010038328.1:25000-27500 GCA_015478945.1 Trachelipus rathkii
ATATATATATATATATATATATATATATATATATATATATATATATATATATATATATATATATATTTAAAACATTATAGGCTTGGACATAATGAAATTTTTTTGAAACTAATTTACAATGGAGCAAAACTTGATGGCAAGGATAACTACAGTCCTCTTTGGCACGCTGTGAAAGAACAACGAATAGGCTTCACAAATGTGCTTTTGGAAATGGGAGCTCCGATCACTTTCAGATGTGGTGAATTCTCTCCTCTGAATCTACTCATGCAATTTTTGCATTTAAAGGTTTGAACATTAATGTTGATTTACTTTTTTGGCGTAGTTAAAAATAAATGTATCGTTTTAATCGTGGTGTTTTTATTTGCGTACAGATGAATTATTTTAACTAAGTTGTTGTGATTAGAATAATTTTAATTACCAAAATAATTTATTAATTATTCATTGAAAATAAAGAAGAGATAGATTTTCATGATTCTGAAAACCTCCGAATTGTTTCGAACTAATTGAAGGATCTTCAAAAAACATAACCGAGCATTAATTCAGTGGTCATTTAATAAATTTCTTTAGTAAGTGGTGATATGTGTGCAATGATATCTTAGATTTATCCAGTAGGAATCAGCCGTTAATCTGTACTTGCAAAAGCAGGACTCTGAGTCAAAAAAACATGAGCTCTTCAAAACAGAAAGTAGGCAACCAGTTGCCCTTTTTCATTAATAGGTTGCACGTGTTGCAGGCATTGGAAGTCGGTTGAATGTTGTTTGATGGATGAAGGTCCTTTCCAGGTTTTGGAATCGGAACCACATTGGGTTGACTATTCAGAGGGAAAGATACTTTCAATTCAGGTCTGTTGAGGTTATAAAGAATGAATGCGGAAGCAAGCAGAATAGTAAGATAAGACGACTGCATAGGAAATATTTATCGGGACCAAAGAGAACAGGAGAGTTTATAAAGACGGAAAATCCTGCACACCACCTTCTCAAGTCGAGCTGTGTGTGAGTGGAACCAAACCAGATATTGAGGCATACTTACTTCATACTGGGGCTAGCGACACTATATAAAAAAGAGTAAGCTTGGGTGATAAAAATATTGAACTAGCCTCAGAACACCGAACCTCTTAGAATATTGTCTAAAAGGAAAAAATCCTATTATCCTTCCAGAAAAATTATTAGAAAAAAACACCAAGGAGTATTAAGGAGAGACGAAGGTTGTGTGTTTGAAAAGATATTGTGGTGTGGTTTGAATAAAGAGTTCAGTTGCTCCAATCTCACCCCTCCTAGCATGAGTTGTTAATCGTTGATTTGTTGGGGTGTGGAGTCTTTCAAAATGAATAGGTAATAGGGGGTAGAGAGTTGTCACGCCATATTGGTGATATATAATGGAAAATAAATATTAGAGAATATCATTAATGAAAAGTAGAAAAAGTTGAGGATAGAGACAGAGACGCTGAGACACCTCATTAATATTTTAAAGGATGAATGGCCACCGCCTACAGCAGCAGCTATGGCAAGATCGGAAATGAAGTTGATATGTCTAGCGCCACAACAAAGATTCAACGAAATACCGAAGAATAAAAGACCAAAAATAAAGAAGAGCAGAAAGATTTACAAAAAATTTATTTATAAAATTATATATATTATAAAGAGTAAGGTTATTTTTAAATATTCTGTTGAGGCAAATTCAAAAACTTTTGGAAGAACGAAGACTAAGCGATAGGATGATAGTTTGAGAGGTTAGAGGAGAGGTCCTCCTTTTTCGGCACAGGGTAGTTGAAATATGGCACCAGAAGGAAGGAAATCAAGTGGTGCAGACAGAGGCAAAGCGATTTACCAAGGCAGTATGCAAGCTCGGAGGCACTAGTTTTGAGAAACACAGGAAGAATATCACCACTTCTTGGTGATAGCTCAGAGATGAAGGCTGTGTTATCGTTACTCGTTACTCGGAAAAATAGTTCCGTTATCGCTATTCCGTTTCTTTGAAAGGAAAATTAACGAAGTGCCGTTCTACTTTTAGCTTTTGACTATGATATTAATTACGGCTTAGGTAATTTATTGTTTTGTGTATATTAAATTTTCAACATTATCATTATTATTAAAAAGCACCTCATGTAAGACCCTTGGTCCCTTGCATCCACCAATAGTTGAGTGCACCAGCCACCATTCACAACTTTCCTACTACACTCTGCATCTTCGTTCCCTTTTCTTCCAACATGTATACTAAATATTTAAACTCGAACCTTGTTCAGCTGCTCACCTCTAACTGCTTCACACAGAGGGACTGTCCTCCCTCACATCCATAACCCTTACTCTTATCTACATTTTTCTCAAACATCTCCTTTTACACCCTGCCAAATCTCTCTACCATTCCTCTCAAACTCTCTCCAGATTCACCACACAAACCAAATCATCCGCATATAATAGTTAGGGCACCTTCCATCACTCTCTTACATTCTCCATCATTCAACACATCCCCTGCCACCACCGTTCTTTCATAACCCCATCAT
>JABUQX010038329.1:0-10000 GCA_015478945.1 Trachelipus rathkii
TTTTGGACAGATTCAGGAATGGAATTCAAGGGGCGTGAGTTTCAGGAGCTGCTCTGGGAGTATGGTATAAGCTACTACAATACATTTTCCGTAAACAAAGCTGCCATAGTTGAAAGAGTACAGCGTACTATTAAAGAACGCATGCATAGGTATTTTACTAAAATGAATACTTTTAAATATATTGATATACTGGACGATCTGGCTTATTCTTATAACCGATCTTACCATAGAACTATAAAGTCATCACCTTTAGAAATGTCAAAAACTAGAGGCAGTAGAACCCACCTACATGAAAAAGAAAACAAAATAAAAGATAATTCAGGAATAAAAGTAAACGATTATGTAAGAGTTTCTCGAACAGAGGAAAGGTTTAGAAAAGGATATGAATCCGGTTGGACTACGGAAGTTTTTAAAGTCCACAATATCCGACCATTCAGTCGTGATAGTTTAAAGTTATATTATCTGAAAGATTTAAATGGTGAAAAAATAAAAGGCGGATTTTATAAACAAGAAATACAAAAAGTAAGGTTCAATCCTGTAACTCATGAATATAAAATTGAAAAAATATTAGGTACAAAAGGTAAAGGAAAAAATAAACAGGTACTGGTGAAATGGCGGGGATACCCTGCTAAGTTTAATACTTATATAAAAGCAAGTGAAGTTAAGAATTATTAATCAGTTGTCATTACAATCATGGAGAGTGTAGATCACTTTTATATAACTCTCCCGTCTTCAGCCTCTTTGGATTTACATCCTGATAATAAACTCGCGGATTTTACAACTGTGTTAATGAATCCTATACAACTTGAAAGAGAGGTATACGAAGTAGGATTATGTGAAATGATACTAAATACAGACATAGAAAATTTACCTCACGATCTATTCTGGATGCTGGTGTACAGAAGTGTAGAATGTGTTGAAACTATATTACAAGTGAAAGATACTCGTGATCTACCTAGGTCCAGGATTGGCACAAAAGAATACTTCTTTGAAGAATTTACTTTGCGAAGGTCATATTTTAAATCGGTGCCTGCTATTTTTAGTCATCATTTAAACGTTCTCTTTGATATGAGTATTATGTGTAAGGATCTGGTATACAAAACTGAAATGCATACCTATGAAGATAAAGTAATAATATCCTTAAGCTCAAAAGTAAATGTAAACCTTCGAGACCGTGACACGTTTTTTCTGAGACGTTCACCATGGCAACGTAAACATATTCGTAAACGGGATGCTGAGTTGGATATACTTCATGATATCCCTACTATGTTGAAGAGGGTTATACTATCTGTGGAGAATAACCGCATGACTCCACATGAACAAAAAGATGAAGCAGATCGAGTACTGCATTATACATGTACCCCATCCGAGATGCTCAATCATCCAGGTATGGCTTATGTATATACAAATATAATTGATCATCAATATGTAGGTAATACTAAAGCTCCTTTATTAAGAGTAGTATATTTTCCCATAGAGAGTAAAGTTATAACATTCCATAATGTTCATTATCTACCTCTGAATAGATCAAATTTTGACTCTGTACGCGTGCATATAAAGATGTAGAAGGAAATCCTTTTCCCTTTACACACGGAGCATTGTTATGCAAAGTTCATATTAGAAAGAAACAGATGTAGTAATTACAGCATAATGGAATATATAAGAGGTGTAGTCAGATATATTTTTCATTCATTAACATACTCTCGCAGTGTAAAGATAGTATAAGAAAGATACTCCTGTAATAATGGACGAGGAAAGGGTATTCAGAGGAAAAAAAATGCAGAGGGGGTATGGTTTGGCCTTGGTGGATTTTTTGCCAAGCTATGGAGAAGTGCAAGGCCTCTACTCAGGAGAGGTGGGGAATATATAGGTAAAAAAGCTATAAGAACAGGTTTGCATACTATTCAAGATATTGCGGCTGGAAATAATCCTCGTGCAGCATTAAAAAGACGTATTGCCGATGTTTCAGATGAGATGTTGGATGATGTTAAGCGTAAAATAAGACGTAAAATGTCAGGTCAAGGACGAGGGGGCAAGAAGATTGTCATAAAGAAAAAGGCTAAGCGGAAAAAAACTCTAAAGAAAAAATGTATTGATGTATTTGCTATTTAATTACTATCTGATAACTTTTATACGAGCTGTGTATATAAGTAAGGTTTTTCATGAAAATGTTCATTATACGACCAGAGCTCGTACATGCAAGATGCATTTCCTTCATCCTTCTAGTCCTGATTGTTGTAAGAGTGAATTGGATCTCTTCTCCATGAACCCTACACAGATTAGCGTTAGCGAGTCCAACTTTATCAGTATTAATCCTCTGCATTCAATTACCAATACAGATGTTCCTCTAGAGTTCAATATTCCAGGCACTTCTGATCAGTACTTAGACCCCTCTAATGTGTTTTTATATGTAAAAACGAAATTGACAAAACCTGATGGTACAGATCTTCCTACGGGTGATGACCATATAGTATATACAGAATCAAATTTCCTGTATACATGTTTCACTCAGGTTGAAGTCTATCTTAACGGAACTTCACTAGGTGCATCAGCTGCTAATTATCCTTATAGAAGCTATATAGAACATTTGTTAAATTATTCAGACGATGCTAAACAATCTCATCTCAAATCATGTGGTTTTTACAGTTTCAAAGATGAAGCTGCACATATAGATAAAGCAGCTAAAGTCATAAATAATACTTATGAATTTTACGGTCGATTAAATGGCGATATCTTCTCTCAAGAAAGACTCATTCTACCATCTGTAGATACTAGAATCATTTTATCACGATCAAATCCTAAATTTGCTCTTAAAATAAAAAGTAAACCTACTGCTACAGCTGTATGTCCTGAACCTGTTTTCAAACTGCTGGAGGCTTATCTCTATGTTAGAAAAGTGAAATTATCACCACAGCGACATCTGGAAATTGAAAATTCGCTTTTGAATACTACAGCAAAGTACCCTATTAAGAGAGTTGAAACCAAGATATTTAATTTCACTCATGGATTATCGAGTATCAATATCCCTAACATTGTGAACGGAAATTTACCACAGAAAGTAATAATAGGGATTGTGGAACATGAAGCCTACTCCGGGAATTATAAAAAGTCACCCTATAAATTCACACCTTTCGGACTTAGGGGCATCAGTTTACATGTGAATGGACTACCTCACGGACGTGATTATGAAATGTTATACAACGGAGACCTATCTCTCTGTACGCGGCCTTTTTACGACTTAATAGCTAATACTGTATCATGTAATGATAGCGGGACAGGCTTAAATCTTGAAGAATACGCAAAATAATTTGTTAGCGCATGATCTACTGCAGACCTTCAGCTGTAACATTTATCATTTAAACATTTTGAGAAAGGGCACCCTAGGACTAACTTTTGGATCGATTCTACAATCGCCCATCACTGTAGTGGTCTATCTCTTGAGCACCCTCAACTCATTGAAATTGACAGAGTACGCAACGTACTTTTGAATTACTAAAGATGAATGAAGAGGAAATAAAATCGGTGTTTAAAAATGAACCTCGCTTTTTAGGTGTGTTTGCTATTAACGAAATAAACTCTGTAAAGTTGGAGAAGGACACCTGCTTCATATTCAATACATTGCCTCGTCACATCACCTCAACAGGACATTGGATTTCCGTTTATAGAGCAAAAAATACTGTTCACATAATTGATTCTTTGAACTTAAAATTTATATTGAATAATCATTATATTACCTTATTTTTAAAATATAATAATGTAAGCTGTGTAAAAACTATGTCTTACCCCATTCAACCCTTATATTCCAATTTATGTGGAGTCTATTGTATTTATTTCATTATATGTTTTTTAAATAATGTATGTTTTAATAAATTTGTAAATATATTTGATGCTAAAAATTTGTATGTCAATGATTTTATAGTTTCTGATTATGTAATAAATGCTTTAAAATGAAAAAAACGCGATTTTACTTCCCTTAAAACTCGTATATATAAAAAGGTTTTTAATAAAATTTCGTACAATTTTATTAAATAAAATGTTTATATAACAGAAACTCTGTGTGTTTTTATTCTTACATTACAAATTAAAAATAAAAATACAAACAAAAAATAAAAATAGAAATAATAAATAAAAAGTAATAAAACAAAAATAAAAAAAAAATATAAAAGAAAACATAATGATAATAAATATATGAGTTAAACAGCGTTATAGAGAAAGCAGCAGTAAAGCAGAAAGTTAAAGCAGTAAAACAGGAAAGTTAAAGCAGTAAAGTTATAAAACGTGTGCCATACTAACTCCCTTAGGTGTTAGGGTATCACCAGTGCATTGCTTTAACGTTTTAAGGGTATGTAATGTATGTGAGTTAAAGCAGTAAAGCAGAAAGTTAAAGCAGTAAAGCAGAAAGTTAAAGCAGTAAAGCAGAAAGTTAAAGCAGTAAAGCAGAAAGTTAAAGCAGTAAAGCAGAAAGTTAAGCAGTAAAACATGAGTTAAAGCAGTAAAGCAGAAAGCAAAGGTAAAGCAGTAAACAAAGGCTGCTCAATCCCTAGGTAGCTAGGTAATAACACCCTATTGTTTTACTGCTTTAAGGTATGTAAAAGTATATATATTTTAATAAAATGCAATACTCAGAATGAACATTCCGTATATATATTTGAAACCAAATTCTTGAACAAAGTTACGATATCATGATTTTTCGTAATCAGCATGCAAGAATGTCGAAGGCCTCGCAGACGCACGCGGCGGCGGTTACGCGGAAATATTGCGCATGCGGGCGCACGCGGCGGGCGGGAACGTGGAAATATTGCGCCTGCGGGCGCACGCGGCGGCGGTTTCGCGGATGGGCTGACCTGCGGACGCGGACTCGGACTCTGAAACGTTTGCGATCACTGTCCTGTCTCAAATGTGTAGCTCTTTAGATATATATATTCTATCGGTGCTATAAGTGTTAGAAAAATACTCATAGTAGGAAGCTTTCTAGCAGCTTGTAATATACACCAATCGATTCCTCATACCCATACCTAGGGCACACCTATATTAGGCTATTCGGGTTCAGGGAGGCTAGGAAAAACTTGAAAAAAGTGGCACTCAGTTGGCACTATGTGGCACTCACTTGGCACTATGTGGCACTCACTTGGCACCTACTTACCACTCTGGCACTCATTGGCACTCCTCACTTGGCACTCACTCCTTGGCACTCACCTGGCACCTCATAGAACACTAATAGGAACACACTGATACTCCCTTTGCAGATTGGGAGCCATTAAAGTTGAGGCATCAAAGTTAGCATCAATAATGCTGAGGCATCAAAATTGTACCGGTAGAATACAAAAGGTCAAGTCTGAAATATCATGGTCAAACAAGGTTAAGACATCAAAAAAAGGGCTAAGTCCCTAAAGGAAAAAAAAAAAATTACCGTGATTGACCCATGGTATCTGTCAAGGGTGTGTATGTGTGTGCGCACGCGCACGTGTGTATAAGTGTAAATGTAAGTGTCTATGGGTAAATGTAAGTGTCATAGTGAATGTCTGTATAAGTGTGTGTGTGTGTGTGTGTGTGTGTGTGTGTGTGTGTGTGTGTGTGTGTGTGTGTGTGTGTGTGTGTGTGTGTGGGTGTTCAAGTTTGGATAGATGCATACATGCGTACAAGTTAGGAACGAAATATGTGACGGTTGGGCCACGAGTGGCCAAGAAATTGGCGTGGGCCAAAATTGACCCATGGTATATGGCAAGGTTAAGGTCGAAATATCATGGTCAAACAAGGTAAAGACATCAAAAAATAGGGCTAAGCCCCTAAAGGGTAGTAAAAACCGAAATATCATGGTCAAACAAGGTAAAGACATCAAAAAATAGGGCTAAGCCCCTAAAGGAAGATCAAAAATTACCGTGGGCAAAAATTGACCCATGGTATCTGGCAAGGTGGTCAAACAAGGTAAAGACATCAAAAAATAGCAGCTGCTCCCTAGTGGAAGATAAAAATTACCGTGGGCAAAAATTGCCCACGGTCGAAAAAATTAGGGGGCGTAAAATAGGGGGTAATACGTACAACGGTTGCTGACGCAACCGTTTGGCGCACCCTTTCTTCGAAAGGGTGCTAAAAATTAGGGTTGCCAAAAAATTAGGGTTGCCAAAAAATTAGGGTTCTCAAAAAATTAGGGTTCTCAAAAAATTAGGGTTCTCAAAATTAGGGTTCTCAAAAATTAGGCCTCAAAATAGTGGGCCAAAAATGACCCATGGAAGATCAAAGAGGTGGCCGAAAAAAGGTAAAGGCCCAAAAAGGTCAAGGCCCAAAAAGGTCAAGGTCAGGTAAAAAATTTGGGCTCAAAAAAGGTCAAGCCCAAAAAGGTCAAGCCCAAAAAGGTCAAGGGCAGGTAAAAAATGGGGCTCAAAAAGGCCTCAGGTAGGTTCCTGGATGCTGTGGTCAAAATGACCAACACGTGCGGAATGACCCTCCTACTACTACTAAGGTTGGACGAAGGAGTTTCTAAAGGGGCGGAGGAGTATCTAAAGGGGCAGATGAATATCTAAAGGAATGTTCAGTTGGAAAAAGTCATGGGGTTGGTCTTTACAAAGGAACTTTTGTAAAAGAGTTTTTGGAGAACTTTTTCGCGGGTTTTTTTTTTTTTTTTTGTTAATCATTTTAATCATTATTTTGAAAAATTCTTTAAAGTTGAAAAGAAATAATTAAATTTTTTTTTCTGAGAAATAAAAAAATTATTTTCTTTTTAAAACTGCAAAATTTCAATTTTTTATAATTAATATTTGTTTATATTTATACTAAGTAATAATAATATATATCTCAATTTATATTTCCTTCTTCCTCAAATGAGTTTTGATAACGTTTAAACAAAGTTCGATAATTGATTTTAAAGATATTTTATAAAGTTAGGTATAATTTGTTCCGGGCTGAGCCCCATTTAGCCCCTACCTAAAAGACATAAAATTCTTAATTTTCAGCCGATTTTGACCAAATAAATAGAAAAGTCGTTTTCGGGTGTTTTTCTGTGTCTTTAGTTATTCTTTTAGAATTTTCATTTTTTGAAAACCTATGTTTTTAACATTTTTGGCTTCACCTCCAACAATTTTTTTTTCGAAATTACTTCAAACTTGAAAGATACATGGATGTGTTCATTATCTAGGATGCCATTAAAACGTTTTTTGAATTTTGATCATAGATCCTAGCAATTGGGGAAAATTCAAAACCTACTTTTTTTTTTTGGTTTTGAAAAGGAAAAATTGAGATAATTTTTTTCCTCTAATTATGCGATCATGAAGAAATTTTCAGATCAATTTTTGAAATTTTTTGCTTCACTGAAAAGGGAAATAATTCTAATACTGTCAACATTCGATCAACATCCAAATTTTCATCTTTTGTATAGTCGGGTGAGATACATCTTTTTAACTTAGATAATTTTTGGCAATTCTCCAAAAAATTTTTTTAAATTACATTTTGTTATGTTTTTTAAATTCCAAAGATAAATTCAAAACTAAGGCGTTCACCAAAAATTATCTAAATAAAACATGTGTATCTCCCCCGACTACATATATCCTGAAAATTTTATCATGTTCGCATAAATATATAAAACATTATCGCAAATTTTCTTTTTAAAACCAAAAAAACAGGATTTGAATTTCGACCATTGCTCGGAACGAGTCCAAATTCAAATAAAAAAAAATAAATAATAAAAAAAAAAAAAAAAAAAAAAAAAAAAAAAAAAAAAAAAAAAAAAAAAAAAAAAAAAAAAAAAAAAAAAAAATAGCTTTCTTTAGTGATTAGAAAAATTTATGCATTTTTCAAGTTTGAAGATAATTTCGAAAAAAATTGGAGGTGAAGCCAAAAAAATGTCAAAGCATAGGTTTTCAAAAATTAAAAGCCATAAAATTATGAATACAAACAGAAAAACACCCGAAAACGACGTTTTAAAGGGCAGAAAAAGCAACAGTTTGCTTCTTGTGTTGTCAAAATTGGATGAAAATTAAGAATTTTTTCCTTTTAAGGTATGGGATAAAATGGGCTACTCTTTAAGCAAAAATGAAACCCTTCTTATAAGTGAAATATATATATATATATAATATATATAAATATATATATATATATATATATATATAATATAATATATATAATATTATATAATATATATATATATATATATATAATAATATTTATTATATTTAATATATATATATATGTTAAATGAAAAAATACATAATATATTAATTATATATTAAATATATATATATATATATACTAATATATTATATATATATATATATATAGGCCCTGTATGTTTTAAGACTCCGTCAGTTTGATTTTTTTTTTTTTTTTTTTAAACATATTGCTAGTATGTAATATAACTAACAATGGAGATTTCAGTGTGATGACCGTATAAAAGTGTTCGAATATTTTAAATAAATTATTTAAAAAATCACATTTATATCAATAAAATTTTAAAAAATGAAATATCTCGAAAAGTACGACACTTACAGAAAAACCAATTAATATTTGGAAATCAGCATATAAAGCTTATTACAAAAATGTGAAAAGCAAAAAAAAAAAAAAAAAATTTTTAAAAAATAAAATTCAAAAAGAAGGAAACTAAAAAAAAAACCAATTACATATTTGAATCAGCGTGTAAAGCTTATTACAAAATGTAAAAAGAATAATAAAAAAAAATAATTAAAAAAAAAAAAAAATTAGGCGCGAGCCGACGGGACAGAAGGGGGGCGTTTTTATACCCCAGGGAGGCGGAGCGAACCCCCGCGACACCCAATACCAAAAGCGGGGTTCCGGAGACCCTCCCGAGGGGAAAAAGTCCTACCCTGTCGTCCCCCGGAAGGCCGAGAGACCCATCTGCCATCTTTGCGGTTTACCCTGGATCCTTTAGTTAAAAAATTTTTTTTTTTTAAAACTGACGAGTCGTAAAACATAACAGGTTCTCCTATATATTTTTTGAATCATGTTTTTCACCCCTAAATTTGACTTTTAGGATCATATGTAAAACACAAAAAACAAAAAAAACAAAAAACAAATCGAGTATTCACGGAGTCGTAAAACACAACAGGTCCAGTATATATATATTATATATATATATATTATATATATATATATATATATAATATATATATATATAAATATATATATAATATATAATATATATATATAATATATATATTAATATATATATATAATATATGTATAATATTATATATATATATATATATATATATATTATAATAAATATATAATAAATATATAGATATATATATAATATATATATATATATATATATATATATATATAATATATATATATATATATATATATATATATATATATATATATAAATATATATAATATATTAATATATATATATTTACATATATATTTGGCGAATCGTCGTACAGAATGCATGAACGACTTTTAGCTATCTCTAGTGCAAAGAAAAAAAGTATAAAACAACTCACAAGTTACCTTTCTTTCCCGTGAGTGATCAGATTCTACTGTATTAGTAGTTTCTTTGTTCTCTATGACTAGTCAAATCATAGAAAATGATTTCAGTCACCAAGATTTTTTTATTTCGATGAGCCATTCACTGACGCCACACGGATGAATAACCTGCACGGTTAACAGAATGTTGCTAATTGGAACCTATCTTCAGATAGTTACTGTTGACATGAGAGATGGCCGGTGCGAATATAATATAAAAAAACACCATTTCCTACTCGAGTAAGCAACACAAACTCCGTCATTATCAACGCTACTTTACATTTGAAATAGTGTAATTAACGTGTATATTAACCGCAGAGCCCTTTAATGATTCAACAATGGATCATGAAGAACTAACCGGAAAACTGCTATGAAGAAAGTATTAGTATTCTCAGAAATGACAGTCAAGGAATAAAAATGATGAGAGCGGAGAGCGATAATATTGAAAGAAATTAATAAAAATTCACTTTCAGGGAGAGCAACTTTTTGAAACCTTGAACAAAACAAACAAAATTATTCC
>JABUQX010038329.1:27500-30000 GCA_015478945.1 Trachelipus rathkii
CCAAATATATAATTTGTTTTACTGTAGGACCTGCCGTTCTCTAGTTACATACTGTGAGCATAAAAAAAATCTGACCAATCTATATATATATATATATATATATATATATATATATATATATATATATATATATATATATATATATATATATATATATATATATATTATATATATATATATATATATATATATAATAGATATAATTATATATATATATATATATTATATATATATATATATTTATATAAGTTAAATATATATATATATATATAATATATACGCTATATAATTATATATATATATATTATTTTATATATTTTAATTATATAATATATATATATATATATTATATATATATAATATAATAAACTAAAAATTAAATAAAATGAATTTGAAAATTAATCAATTTGAAGCTGAAAAAATATAAAAAGTAAGTTCTTTTTATAGCAAATCAAATTTTTAATTTTTCTTTACCTAAAATAAAAAATTATTACCAACCTTTCCAATACTAAATTATTTTGAGAACCACAGTTTACTTAAGGTCCTATATATATATATATATATAAATATATAATTCAAATATATATGCAAGAAATCAGAAGTGGTATTTCCCCTTCATTTTGTGCTTCCTAAACACGTTTGGGTTTGTTTGTCGTCACTCGCGGCCGCTAGTGGTCAGTTTTCACTCATCACTTTAATTAATCTAGCAGTTCCTTTTGATGAGGGTGCTTTCTGTGTTTTTGAACTTCGTATTTTTTATTTTTTTTTAATACAATTAGTTTGAACTTTCCGGCTCCATTATGTCTCTGTCGAAAAAAAGATTATTTAGTGAAGATTACATTGAGTACGGGTTTACCATAATAGGAAAAAATGGAATTCAGCTGCCACAATGTGTTTTTTTGCCACTCTGTTCTCAGAAATGACGCAGTGAGGCCCAGTCGTTTGCAGCGGCATTTGATGTCGAATCACCCGGTGCTAAGAGACAAGCCCAAGGAATTTTTTGCGGGTAAATGTAATTCATTAAAACGCATCAAACTTGATTCGACAGGTGATTTTCGTAAGAAATCTGCAAAAATTGTTGGGAAGTATCAATAACGAATTAAGCCTTCTCATAGCGAAGGCCTAAGAAGCTGCATACAATGGTGAAACACTTGTGAGCTGTGCATGCTAACATCTGCTAAATTGTCCTTGGTGATGACTGCGAACAGAAGTTAGCAAAAGTATCCCTTTCAGATAATACAGTGAAACGACGGATGAATGATTTGCTAAAAAGAATATAAATCTCAGGTCATCAATAAAGTAAGGCTTCTCCATTTTTTTCCTATTTCAGTGTGATGAAACCAACTGATTCTGGCCCAATGTTGTAGTTTAAATTGTTTATTGTCGTTTTTTTGGACAACGGTACTTTAAAAAGAAATGTTTTTTTTCAAAGCTTTAAAAAAACAACATCAAAAGCCTCGTGATTATCATGAGTACTATCAATGATTTTTTTGAAGGGCAAATAAACTGTATGGGAACAAGTTGGGGTTTGTACTGATGGTGGCACTCAGCCATGCTAGGTTCTCGTTCTGTTTCTCCAGTTAGCAAAGAAAAAAAATCCTGCTTTAATGGAACTGCATTGTGTCATCACAGACAAGGCTTTGGCATCTAAACTTTTACCAAGTTGAGCTTAATACAATCTTTTGAAACTGGCAATAAAAGGGATAATTATGTAAAGTCCAGCCTTTAAACACAAATAATATTTCAAGCGTCTTTGTGAACTATCTCGGAGCCGAACTCAACGCATTACTCTTGTCATACGGAAGTCCGTTGGCTGTCGAAAGGCAATATGTTAGGTCGGTTGTACGAGTTAAAATCCGAAGTAGAAATTTTTTTCAAATTAATCCGAAAAAAATGAACTCCATGATGCTTTCACTAATGACAACAATATTTTGTCATTAGCCTACCATTCAGACTTTTTTGAGGCGTTAAATAACCTGAATATAAAGCTACAAGGTAAAGACCAAGATTATGTCATTCATATGAAATAACATTAAGGCACATCTGGAGAAGATCCAGCTTTGGAAGAGCCGACCTTCAAACAAAAAACTTTTCATCTTTTCCTCGACTCAATGAACTACTCCAAAATGGCGATTTCAATTACCTTGAGTTGAGTAATCAAATTCTTTTACATCTAGAATCGCAGTTAGCGAATTCGATTAATTATTTTCGCTGAATCTTTCCTGTGGATAATGTGGTTTGGGAAATTTGACTACGAAATATCTTTATCATTTCCAATTGACATCCAAATCATATGGGATGAATTCTTGCATTGTAAGGGTAGGGCCATTAGAAATATTTGAAACAACGGGGGATACTATTACACAGCGAGGCAAGAGGGATTTATATGAATGAGTGTAAATCAAGATTATGCGAGGGTAATCCAAGAATATATTGGGTGAATTATCATTCACCCAGATACTTACCGGCTAAGTAGTAGCGCCAATCATGCTGCATTGGG
>JABUQX010038330.1:0-2500 GCA_015478945.1 Trachelipus rathkii
CATATATATATATACATATATATATATTATTATTATATATATATTATATATTATTATATTATTATATATATATATATATATTATATATATATGTTATATATATAAATATATATATATATTATTATATTATTATATTATATATATATATATATTATTATTATTATTATTATTAAGTTATTATTATTATTAATATGAGAAAGAGTTATATTATTATTATATATATATATAAAAATATATATAATATATATTATTATTATTATTATATATATATTAAGATATATTATATATATATAAAGATGTTATTATATATTATTATTATTATTACATATATATATATATTATTGCTATTATTATTACTATATACATACATATTATTATTGACACATTAGAATATATTATTGGTTATTGCTACAGTAATATCATTACATATTATTATTATATATACTGTTATTATTGTTGTTATTATACATATATTCGTGAATACTTACATGAATAATTACGTACATGAACGAATACGTACATGATTGAATGCATAACTACATACATGAATGAGTATATGACCACTTATTCTATGTATATATTATTATATATTATTATTATTAAGAATGAAGAGCATAATATAAAGTTATATTATAAATATATATATATTATTATTACAAAGCTTGCTATTATATATTACATATTACATATATATATTGTTACATATATATATATATATATATATTATTATATATATTATATTATATATTATAGATTATATATATACATATACATATATATATATATACATAGTATATATAATATTATATATATATATATAATATATACATATATATTGGATATATATATATATATATATATTATATTATAAATATATATATTATATATATATATATATATACATATATTATATATATATTATAATAATATATATATATATATATTATATGTTATTATATATGATATTTATAGAGATAAGTATATTTACATGCTTGACTATCTTTATCCGAGAAGTACCGTCGGTGTAAGCATTTGTATGAATGACCAAGTGTAGAGGTGCATGTAGCCTACTTAGGGCCTGATAGCAAAGTCTGCTTCAGCGCGACGTAGTCGGAATGCATGCTTGCCACCGTAAGGCGTGGGTTCGCATCCTAGTACGCGGCTTTTCCAATGTGAAAAGCATGATGAGAGTGATTTGTTAGTGAATAGACTGTTCTGTTGTATGTGTTGGCTATGGTTGTGATGTGTGTATTGAGATTTATGCATACATTATGTGCAAACTGCAATGACAAATATTGGTAAGAAAATCTGTATTAACGACAAATTTGTGTCCTGTTCACGTGGCCGAACTAGAACTCGAACCCATACTGAGATGGAATATATAAATCTATATATAACAGTAGGTATTATTACGGTATGCCCGCATAAACATATACACAAGCATAAATGTGAAAACATACAATGCAAAATCTATTATTGAGTGAAGAAGGAGATAGAAGACAAATCCTTATTCAGTTCCTGTTTCAAGTCAAAAATTTAGACTCTCAATCATCTTTCATGTCAAGTTGATCATTGGCAGGAGATAGGAAAGTTAAGTTTCTATGTGCAACAGTATGATTATGTTGAAATGCATAACTGCGTTTGAAGGAATTTTATGGTGTTCTATACAAAATAACAAGTTCTATAAAAATAACTTTTTTAGTTTTCTCCCTTCCAAACACAAACAGTCCTTATTACAATACAAAATTTTCCGTGCTTTAACTTATGCTCATCACCATGGTGGTCTTTCAACCTTAAAATACAATACTTACACCATTTTGCAAATCTTTCATTGGACTACACTACAACAAACTAGTAAT
Organism: Trachelipus rathkii; assembly: GCA_015478945.1. NCBI lineage: Eukaryota > Metazoa > Arthropoda > Malacostraca > Isopoda > Trachelipodidae > Trachelipus > Trachelipus rathkii. The sequence goes on from JABUQX010038330.1 coordinate 1,860, forward strand.
CTGATCTTCTTCTTAACAACCATTTCAGCCTCCCAAATTTCAAGCCCAATCCCCAAACAACTCTATCTGGTTCATGATCCATCCTTCAAAACTCAGCACAGCACATCTTCAAACTCTCAACACATCTGGTCTAGAATGTAAAGTTTTTTCCTTCCTTCTTTGCTCGCTATATTTTCATTCTTATTAATATCTAATATTTCTAATTATTTCAACCATTAAGATTTTTTTTCCCCACATCTGAGGTCATTCATTATTAGTACATTTGTACAAGTGGCAAGGACTGCAACATCCTCTGTCTACTGGGGGCCCAAAATGTGGAACTCTTCAACTAATTGAGTATCCCCAAACATCTGGGAGTTTTTATAGAACTGGTTGACTTATCACAACCTCAGAAAATTCTTCCATTACCAATCATACCTTTCAGTTTAATTACCCTATTGCACAAATTATATTCATCCCCCTATTCACTCTACAAACAGCACTTGAGAAAATAGAATCCACTGTAACTTTGTTGAGTATATATATATATATATATATATATATATATATATATATATATATATATATATATATATATATATATATATATATATATATATATATATATATATATATATATATATGGTTATATATATATATAT
>JABUQX010038330.1:7500-19420 GCA_015478945.1 Trachelipus rathkii
TAATATATATGCTTATTCCTAATACAACAAAGCACCAATAATATAAATCTAAATAGACAACAAGAACATAAATGAATTGAATCGTTTGAGAAGACTTGTGCTAAAAACATTGTGATACCTGTAACATTGAGAATCATAATTGTCCACATATAAATCTAAAAGTTAATTACTGTCTGTTCTCAACTGTACTTTGTGCCTTCCACTTGTTCTAATATTAATAGAATAATTTCAATATGAGGTAACTAATACATAAGCAGGCAGGTCCTATGTATGTTACCACATAAAAAAATTTTATTTTATATATGATCCCAAGCATTTAATACCACACTTGATAACTTAGAATAACATGTAATAAGAAGATAAGTACTGAATAGGTGGAAGACAATTTGACTATGTTGAATTATGTCCCATACTGGGAATTGATGCTAGGTTACCTAGATTAAGAGGAAAAATCTGAAACTCAAATTTTATTGTCTGTATTTATGAATATTATACACGACATGAGAATAAGGACGTAATTAACGTAAAGAGAACAATATACGTGGGGGAAAATAAGAGAGTTTCATCACACTTCAGGGTGTCGGGAAGATAGGGGTGAATGAGATTTTTATTTATTTTTGTCACCGAGCCTCTAATAACAATATTTATTTTATATTTGTTGAAATAATTTCCGAATTAAATATTGGAGCTTAAAAAATAATTAATATCCGAAATATCGGATATTAAATCGCCTAAGAAACGGATATCGCCACCAAAAACATATCAGAGTATGAAATCTAGAAGCTATATAATAGAATGATAGAGATTATTAATTTTTCGAGACCTATATTTTCTGATTTTAATTTTGGCACATACACCATCAAGGATAAACGAACTAGGAGAATAAGAGATCATACACTCATTAATATTTTGAGCATTCTATCAGGCGAGGAGAGGATTTGATATAACAAATATAATTATATCATTACAATAATATCGATACATTCTCATTAGTTTATAAAATTGTGCGCGGTTTTCGTATTGCGCGAGCGCAGACACCAACGTTAACATATCCCAATCCTCCTTATAAATTAATATAATACGAACCTGAAGTCTTACAACATTTTCATACTTATAATCCAATCCCGCATACGGTGATTCACACGCTGATACATAATCGTGAGACATAAATACCTATATAATATATATAATTATTATATATATATAATATTATATAATATATAAATGCTATACAACAATAAACCTAATATAAAAATATATATAATAAAATATATATTATCATATAATTATATATACTATAATGGTGTAAGTCTGAAATAGGTAAGTTAAACAACCGAAATTTAAAGCTCAGTTGTTATCACATTTCTAACAAATTTAATTTTATCCTATTTCTTTATCATATTCATCACATTTCTTAAAACACGAAAAAAAGAAGAATAATATTCGAGATAAAATGAGTACATTCACACAGTGATATAGTACATATAGTAAATATAATAATATAAACTAATATAAATATATATATTATATAATATATATATTAATATATAATAATATATAACTATATATATAATATACACATTATATATTTATATAACATATACATATATATATTAAAAGTATAAGATATATAATAATATAATAATATATCATGATATAAAATATATATAATTGTATATTTATCAAGTGTATAACTCATAAGTTATAGACATACCATCTTGTCTCCCTATATATATATATATATAATATAGTATAAATATATTAATATATTTATTTATTAAACTAATTAAATATATATAATTATTATTATATAATATATATATATATATATGGAATTAGCCAATCCATTATACCCGTACATAAAGATTCAGGCATAGTAACCAGATAAAACAATACAAATACACGATATATATAATATTATAAAATTAAATAATCATTATTATTAATACAGGAACATTTTAATATAGCAGAATTAAAAAAAAAAATTATAATATATATTCTAAATAGATTTTACAAAATCATCATAATAAATATAAACTAACCTATCATAAGCAAATCAATATAACCTATCGTAATCTAACATAAAAGCAGCTGCAAGTCTTCGAAGAAACAGTGTCCAAAATTCTCTATATATATATAAATATATAAATCTATTAGCAGAAAATAAATTATTTATTGCCTATACTTTTTTAGTAAAGTGATCTCACGCTCTAATTAGGGTTCGATCGCGAGAGACGCAACGAAGGGGACGAAAGTCCCCCCCGCGCCCGAGGCCGACGCTTAATCCCTCGATATGCAAGGATCAAATTCTATATCGTCTGAAACGTGGCTCATTGATGCTATAGTATGGTCCACTGAGTTTATAAAAACAAAAAAAAAAATCGAACCGAAATGGCCGACAGTAATAATGCTCCCAAATCTCTGATAGAGTATACTATAGAGGAGCAGACTCCCGAGTGAGAATTGCGCGCGGAGAGAATAACGTAAGAGCTCTCATAGTATACGCCAACATAATGTGAATTTGATAAATAACTCGAAATTACCTGAAATTATTAGCTCATATTACGTAATCGAGCGTGAGGAAAAAACTCTGACGATGGACTGTGAATGTACGTAGATATTATTTCCGCGGGCAGGCATACGTAGATATAGTCTGTTCAGCAGCGCAGACGTTATGGCGTCGAACGTCTGTAGGCAGACATTGCCTGACACAAGTAACACATATCAACATTATATATTATTTATATTATTATATTTAATAATTTAATAATTTATATATATATAATTATATTAATTATTATTAATTATTATTATTATTAATAATATTTATTATTATTATTATATTAGGTCGAAGAAATTTTGATGATCTAACTGGAGTAATTCACAATTTCGTAGGTGTCTTTTAGCTCCGTACTCTGACTTACCGTACTATATAAACGAACTCACCAGCTCCGCATCCGGTCATCGGGCATCCGGTGCGGAGATTGGTTTGAACTATATCACCGAGCTCACGGCACGTTTGTTCTAAAGCTTCACCGGCACGCCGGGAGTTCGCGACCTAATAATACCAGCTATCAATCAAATTCAAACGAATGTAATAGTATGTTTTATTCATCATATTAGATATTATTGTTATATATTAAATTCATCTATATCATATGTTATCTATATTACTTGCACACCATAGCAGAAAGTCTACACATTATACAATTCTGCCAAATTCTAAAATTACGGCATTAAATGTTATTATGCCCGAAAACTCTGTAAATAAAGAATAAAAAAAAAATCCAAACAAAAAAAGAATTGATTAAAAAATTTGAGAGAAGGAGATAGCATTGTTTGGAATTGCACTCTTGAGGTAAATATGGGGGAAAGAGGTAAAAAAAAAAAGTAATAAATTCTATAATTTGAGAAGTTATGTAACGCTAGAGTTTTCTGATCGCCCAGGTCAGGGGCGCGCCCCAAATAAGGGATGCCCACCCCCAACTATAATAATTAAAATTCGAAGTAGATAGGGGTATTACAATTGCGAGACAATTGTAGTGAGGAAGGAGCAACCGGACGAGGGGGACACATGCAGAGTGACGTCTCACATACACCACCAGTAGGGTGAGAATGAGCTCGTAGGAGAGAGCTTCGGCTCCGGCACCCCGATCTAGGAGCCACTGCGGTGCGCGCGTATATTTAAATACAAAACGATCGTGCGGTTTTCATGAAGAACATCCTACACATGCTGGAGGGGGGGAAGAGAGGCTACACTAAGGCGTGTAAGATTCGCGGAGAGTCGAGAGAAGACGCTCCGCATAATGATGGTTATCCTACCATCTGTGGAGTCAGTATGAGGTGTCTAGACCCCCATTGAGGGAGGTCTCTGACTCATTGAGTATAAGAAGCAACAAGAGCGAGACAAAATAATTAATTAGGAGATGACAAAGACTGAAGATGAAACGATAAAGCCAAGAGAGAGGGAACTGAAAATAGAAGAAGAAGGAGCTCTGACATATTCAATTACTGATAAATGAGAAATCAGTAGTGACAGCTGTATTCGAGTGTGTTTTTTTGGCTCCAGTGCGGTTTCCGAGACTAATATATTAAATAAAATGTTAACAGAATCAAAAAGTTGATTCCTGTCGGCGTATATAATGGGTAGATGTCATGGTGCGGAATAGATAATTTCGAAAAGTATAGTTTCAGAAACCATACAAGAAATAATAAATATAAATATATAAAATTATAATATTATTATAAATATTAAGTTCTTATTCTTTTTATGTTATTTCTAACTTAAATAATTACTGTTTTAAACACAATACTTTCTCAGAACAGCAGTTCAAAATTGAGGAAACTCCAGCACCCACGAATGCTTATCAGCCCTGTCCATCCACGATACCTCCCTCCTGCTATCATGTTACGTTTTTGGGAAGATAGACTGGCTTAACCAAATTCACCCTAATAATGCTGTGGAAAAACTAGTTACATAATCAAATTTATAGAAACAAATGTACTTGAAGTTACATTTATAAAGTTACAGTCTGAAAAAAAATATATATACTAATTGCTGTATTTTCATTTATTACTCTAAATTTTTTCCAAAAAATCTCTGTATATTGTATCAAAGATATTAGAAACGGTGTCATTCTTTGAGTAGCGTCCACAATTCTTGGCTAATAACACACTAATAATACTAAGAAAAATCATAATTCTTTATACCATTAAACATCAAACAATATATGTTTAACGTTTAAGACAAAGTTTCGACATTAATATGAAGCTTAACTAAGTATCATACATGTAAACTATGAATATATAACCTCCACTAAAAGACAAAACTTTTAGAGCACACATCGTATAAAAAAATAATAATTAACTAGATTTAACAAATTGAATAATATATTAAAAACATTTAGATGCACTACTGAAGGTTTGTTATAAATTATGATAAACAATAAGGAAAGTATACATCTAGCTTACACTTTCTAACAGTAATCGCTTTATAGATTTTACACTTAAGACATGAGTAAATAACTAATCAAAATTTACCTAATATAACTGTGTGTAAATTAAATCATACAGAACCAATGAGTATAACTTCAATAACATACATTAAGTATAGTATTATTTCACATTATAAAAGCTAACATATTAGTTACATGAATAAGAAAATAATGATACAAAAGACAACAACCTATCAATAAATAATAAATTAATAATATAAATTAGAATAAAAATATAATATTAATATATAAAATAAAATATATATATAAATTTAAATTTTTATCAAGTTTTAAATTAAATATATAATATATAAAAGAAATAATATATAAATAATTATAAGCAGTGGCGTATTTAGAGGGGGGCCAGGGGGCCATGGCCCCCGAAAATTCTAGACACAAAAAAATAACGTAACATATACGTAAACTAATATAATAAACAAGTGTCACAAAAGTTACAAATAATAGATATCGATGCTTCAACAACAGTAAAGCGACACTGTCAACATACAACACTCCAAAAAGCGTAAAGCTCCTATTAGTTCAGCACTACTAAATCTTTGATCACCCATAATTACGAAAGAAGACACAAAAGGATTGAATTTTAGGAGGCACAAAATGAAAAGCATTTGAAGAATATTAAGAAAAGGATCTTAAATCAATAAAATTGTTTTGTTCTCTAAACAAATATACAAAGAACTGATAAATCTAACCAATAACTTCACCCACTAAGTAGCAATTTTTTACTATACGATTAACCGAACGTAACAATTTCCCGAGAATACTTCGCCAATGCGATAGGATCACCTTTTTAATCGCACATCCATTTTATTCCATTTTGATGATTAAGAGATACCACATTAAGAGGACACTGATTATACTAAATTATTCTCATCTACAACGAATTTGAGCGACTGACCGAATTCAAGGCATATAAGAAAAACAACGAGTCTCACTACAACAGTAGAAGTAATCGAACATTGGATGCAAAACACGTATATAAGACCTTAGATACGATCTAGATAAAACTATGCATTCTAAAGCGTTGAATTAATTCTACAAGGAAGATACTCAGTATTAGAACGAGTCTAATCTTACACCCAAATACAACAAATGTAGGAAAAGAGAATGGATTATGGACACTGATTATGTACAGCCAAAAAATGCAGACACCATAAAGCACCAATAGACCAGAGAGTTAAAGTCCATAACTGAGAGACTCTAGCATACTTCAGAGTGCCAAACGCTAACATTATCTAATTAATCTTTTTCTACACCATTAACATACTAACGCAAGACGACACAGGAGCAACCTAAAAGAAATTTAATACACCCAAGAAGACTAAACACCTACAGCAACGCTAATGAAACATTCATACAATAAAACGGTCATCTACATATACAAAGTTCCCGACATACTACTCACACATAATATAAACACTCACTGAAAAAGACACAATTACTAACATGGTGGGCAACAATCGGAACTCTAATCTTCTACTTACTATATCTATCATCAGAGCATAATATGACATAAACATATAATAGACCGATTAACATTCGTGTGACATCTGACACAGTACACCTACATGTACAACTAAAATCTGTATTACAATCCAATTTGGGTATAATAATGATAATCATGAATTTTTGCATAAATTCCAATCAGAACTTCTGCGAATATCACCCATTATCTAATCTGATAAGAATTAAGTTATTTCTAGCCTCAATCTAAAACTTTATCATAGCGTAACCTAACTACCACTTATAAGAATATACTAAGTATTAGTACAGACAACAGAAATTAACCTAAACGATAATATATATACACAATTACCAACACAATAAACTGTGAAGGCGAATTAGAGCAAAAAGTTCCAATAACTGAGTTCTTTAATATACTTACTATATATTACTGACGAAATATATGCTAACATAAACAATGTTATTTCACATTAATAATAAGACTACTTGATTTCACCAATATATGAAACTTAGAAAATAATGATACAAACGAAAAATATATACTTTCATACTAAATTTTTGCATACACACAATAATAAAACTGTTATACATTAAACAAAGTTCCAACTTAACAAAGACCAATATTAAAAGTAAATCATTAAACTTTACATACAAAATCAGTAACACTATTTCTCATACTATTTTTTCCAAGCATATAACACTATCTCTAACATAATGTTACACAGTAAGTTAATGCTTAACATTGAACAGGTAACAGTTATATATGAAAAGAAATAGTATCATTATTAGTGATTTAAGTAAAGTATATGGCTATTAGATGGATCTATTAAATAGTATAAATTAGAAGAATGAATAAAAGATTAAAAGTATTTTAGTTAGAACTTTACTACTTTGTGTAGAACTCGCCCTAATACTATATACGAACGATATAAGTTTTAACTTTTAGCGAGAAAAATGACTTTTTATACTTTAAAACCATTTGCATAACCGTCGACCACTGGTAGATCATGGGAGCATCCACGCGGGCAAAACTGACAGGAATTACAAGCAATGTAGCAGCTCACCATTCGTGATTTACGACTTAATTTATATTTAAAATTGACACCTAGCGGGTACGAAGGGGACATTTAACGAAATCCTCTTATTTGAGCGAGAATTACACCCGTTATTGCAAAGCGTACGGGAAAGCAAGGGACGCAGTTTACACGTAACTAACGTTCGGGTATACTAGTTCAACCACTGTGAAGAGACTGATCCTACTGAAGGAAAAGAGTGTACTAAAATCCTTAAATGTAATGAGATTCTGTCTTTCAACCAATCCGAAGAAAGTAAAAAGAATAAGACGTACGAATGAACCATATCAGTCTCAAAGGTATTATTTCGTGTCGACATTACACAACAGAACACAATACATAGTAGCAAAGATAGTTCTTTAAATATTAACAGCCAATATGTGCAATTTGCTTTGGGTTCAGCTGACTCAAGCTAACGATAGCATTACCAGAACTAAGAAATAATGTACAACGAGAAGTCTAACACTAACTTAAGCATTGAATAGAACTGTTTAACAGTTTAGACAATAGTTCCACACTTAACACCTGTAAAGTAACTGGACATTTGCCATACAAACGTAACCTAATGAACTCTTTACCCAAACATATCTATCTACATATTAACGTAATTTTACATTTGCGACAGTAATTTTAACAAAAATTAACCATAACCTTGTTTAATTATCATCCAGAGCAGCAGTGAAAGTATGCTAAGTAACAAAGTTCCACATTAATAAAGCTAACATAACATAAACCTGGAAGCTAAGAAAATGCATGTACAAAGCAAACCTTTAACACACCTTACGTTACGAATAAACACTAACATTAACAAACTCTGCACTAAACAACAGTAAAGTACCTTACACATCGTACAAAACGTAAACTATTTCACACTTTTTCAAGAATATCTGCTAACACAGTGGTACTCAGCCTTTTCCAAATCACGCCCCTTCAAGATTAATCGGCTTAATCCTACCGCCCCGGACCACTTAGATTTATATTTTAAAACGTGGTTATATATAAGTTATTATATATATATTATTATATATATATTATTAATTAATTATATATATATAATATATAATATAATATATATATATATATAATATATATATAATATATATATATATATTATATATATATAGATAATATTTTTATTTTTATTATTTTTATTATTATTATTATTTTTATTATTATTATTTTTATTATTATTATTATTATTATTATATTTATTATTTATTATTATATTATATTATTATTATTATAATTATTATTATTATTATTTTATTATTATTAATTCTTATTATATTATTTTATTATATTATTATTAAAAAGAAAGTACTTACCATATTCCTAAAAAAATTATTTTACGATTAAAACATCATTTTGACACTAGTGGCTGCCTTGAGCCTGGTGACTTGCACATAACCGATTGATGTCAGGAGAGATTGTACTTAGGCATATACCTTAAATCGACCTTCTGAGTATATCCAATTTGTTTCTGGCTTTTTTTTCAATTGTGTGACAACACTGAAGCATTTTTCGACGAGATACGCATGGACTGTGAAATATTAGCTGCGCCCATAGAACGAGGTAGGTAATCCTTTTTTTTTTCGCCCAAAAATTACTTCGTATCCAAGGCTCATTAAATTAACTTGACATTGCACTGCATGCTTTGAGCTGTATTAGGGGCTTCCTGCATGGACTGTGATAATTACTCAGCTGCAGTCAACATCTCGTTTGAAACGGGCTTTGAATACTTGAATAGGAAAAAAAGTGAATATTTGATGAATATATTCATTTTTCTTTCAGCTTATTTTAGTGAAAACATTATAACTTCCAGTCATTCTGCATATTTCATTTTTCTTTCCCAACTGCCCAGAAGGAATTAGGAAACTTGAGTATAGTCTTTACCGGCATAAATATATTTTTCAGAACACTAAGTTGCTCTATAAAGCCCTATAATTTTGTTTTGAATGAAATCATACTTTTTAAACTTGTGCTGTCGTATCTTATTTCGTTTAATTTGGTCTTAAGATGTCAGGAACAGGTAAGCAACATCAGTTCGGTCTTTCTTTTAATGAATTGGCGAGACTGTGTCGAGAAATTCGAGAAATTCAATAACTGTTTGAAAGAGGTTATAGAATCGTTGTAAAATTCCCTTAGAAAGCCACCTAACCTCCGTGTGTAGCAATAATCGTTCAAACGCCTCGTCTTTTTCTTCACAAAGCTGGCGAAATAAACGATCACTCAAAGAGTGGCATTTGATTTTATTGACGGCACTAGTGACACAATTAAGAGACTCGTATATATCTTCCGCTTAAATTTTTAGCAACTAAATGTTGACGATGAATAACACAATGAACAGTCATAACCCCTGGAACAGCTTGCTTTAAATGTGCACTAAAACCGCGATATTTACCTGTCATAGCTGCAGCACCGTCAGTAGGCAGCAGGCAAGATATTTAGATATGGAATGTCTTTTCGTTAAATAACTTAAAAGTACATGGAATATTAGAGGAGCCTTTTGTGTCAGTGGTAAGACTTTTAGCGAAGAGAACATTTCTTCATTGCATCTGCCATTTCATTATATGAAAAACAAAATCCTAATAATAAAGCTACATTATCACTTGAGGGTTGACTCGTCGATCTGTAATGCAAACCTGTGTTTTCTAAATATCTTAACAAAGATTGATCTTCAACATCAGAGGCCATCTGATCGATCCTTTCGAAACTGAACTAATGCTCAAAGGTAGCGTCTTAATTATCATTGCTTGCATTGGAAATCATCAGAGTATCAAGTATTACTTAGCTGGAAAAGTAGTGTTTCTCCAATATTGTGAGGCTTGCCACATTTAGCAATCAACAAAGACACTTTGTAAGAAGCAAGAAGTAACCTTTTCAATATTAACTGAATTTTGAACATAGAACTTACTGTAGGTCTCCCTTTATACTTCCTCTTTATGTCTTTGAAGATAATCAATAGACTGAAGTGACTTATCTTGGTTGAAATTTTTGACAGTGTTCTTCGATGTATCGAGAAGGCTTCAAAGCTTTGTTAGACAGAGTCTTCTCACATAAAAGCATTGGCAATTTTTCATTTGATGAAATGGAATGAATCCATTTTCAAATATTCTGACGAATATTGCCTACACTTTCTTTTTGCTTGAAACATAGTGTTATATAATCACACGTTCACGACGAAACCCACATCCATCACACGGGCAAAGGTTTCCTATCACTATAACAAGTATAGAAGCATGAATGTTAATAAAGAAGAAATTTGCGAAAGTAATGCAGTCTGGCATCTCTGGCTTAAAGTTGAGGGGTATCTATAGTTTTCTGGACGCTTCTGGCAACTTCCACATTCCGAAGTTATATATATAGTTATATATATATAATAATATTTATAATATATTATATAATATAATAAATATATATATATATATCTAGAATATATATATATATTATATATATATATACTATATATAATATATTTGATTTCTCATATTGTAAAAAAAAATATCAACTTTCTTGCTGTAATAAGTTGCTCAATATGTCTTTTTAGTCATTTATGTATCTCGGAAACAAGCTTTGTAATATAATATAATAATATATATAATATATATAATATAGTATATATATACTATATATATATATATTATTATATATACTATATATAATAATATATACATTATAGTAATATATTATATATTATACTATATATATATATATATATTATATAATATATCAATTAATTTTATTTGTAATCTCTCCCCTTAACCGCCCCTTCTCAATAGCGGCCCCTTCCTAGGCCCTCCTCAAACCGCCCCCTTTTGTCCGCCCCGCTCATAGCGCCCCCAGAGTCGGCGTACGACCGCCGTTGAGAACCATGGCTCTAACATATCAATGTTAATGTTTACATTACACCCGTATATTTAACACAGTTAGCATAAACTATGTCTAATGCTCATATGACAAAGAATATAATGGCTAACGTAACAATGTTTTACATTAATTCGTAACATTTTACAAAAAAATTCATCATAACTCGTCTAAATATCATAATCCCCAGAACGAATACTTGCAAAACATAACAAAGTTTTAACCAAACATAACAAAAAAAAAGTTTTATCCCAACTATAACATAAAAATAAGTTCTTTTGAAGTAAAATATCACAGTAAAGCGTAAAGGTTTACTGATTTTAAAGCAGTAAGCAGTTAAATCATTACAATCAAACCACCCATCTCTGGCAGTCCCCTACCCGTCCCAATCCATGACCTGTGATCTATTGAGTCCTATTGATTCAACGTCATATTCAAGCTATCATTTGGACAAACTAATCATAAAATAGTTCCATTATATAATGCAAACTGAATTAGAAACTGAAA
>JABUQX010038331.1:0-2500 GCA_015478945.1 Trachelipus rathkii
TATTTCATACTTAAACATTTTTATTAAAAACATTTTCGCGAACCTAAAACTGTAACTCATTACAGACCTATTATTTAACATATATATTTATTAACATTATTTTTTACTTAATACTTTTTACTTAATACTTTTTAATTTATAAATTTTTAAAAATTGTATGTAAGAAGAAAAAAATTCAGAGTGTCTGATATATAAACATTCATTTTTACTACAACTGTACGAAATTTATTAAAAATCATATACTTTTACATTTGTGCAGTAAAGCAGTAAAACAATAGAGGTGTTATTACCTAACACCAAGGGGGGATTAGTATGCTTTTGTTTTACTGCTTTACTGCTTTAACTTTCTGCTTTACTGCTTTAACTCATGCTTTACTGCTTTAACTTTCTGCTTTACTGCTTTAACTCATGTTTTACTGCTTTAACTCTCTTTACCGTTTTAACTCTCTGCTTTAGACTGTTTTAACTCTCTCAGGCTTTACTGCTTTAACTCATATATTTATTAACATTATGTTTTCTTTTATATTTTTTTATTTTGTTTTATTTTATTACTTTTTATTTATTATTTCTATTTTTATTTTTGTTTTAATACTTTTTTATTTTTAATTTGTAATGTAAGAATAAAAACACAGAGTTTCGGAGATATAAATATTTTTTATTTTAAATAAAATGGTACGAAATTTTATTAAAACATATACTTTACATATTTTAAAGCAGCAGTTAAAAATAATAGAGGTAAGCATACCTAACACCTAGGGGATTTATAGCCTTGTTTTACTGCTTCACTGCTTTAATCTTTCTGCTTTACTGCTTTAACTCATGTTTCACTGCTTTAACTTTCTGTTTTACTGCTTTAACTCATGTTTTACTGCTTTAACTCTCTGCTTTACTGTTTTAACTCTCTGCTTTACTGCTTTAACTCATATATTTATTAACATTATGTTTTCTTTTATATTTTTGTTTTATTACTTTTTATTATTTCTATTTTTATTTTTGTTTTAATACTTTTTTATTTTTAATTTTGTAATGTAAGAATAAAAACACACATGAGTTTCTAAACGATATAAACATTTATTTAACACAAATTGTAATGAAATTTATTAAAACATATACTTACTAATCCTTAAAGCAGTAAAGCAGGGTATCAATAGAGGTATACCTAACACCTAGGGATTAGTATGCCTTTGTTTTACTGCTTTACTGCTTTAACTTTCTGCTTTACTGCTTTAACTCATGTTTTACTGCTTTAACTTTCTGCTTTACTGCTTTAACTTTCTGCTTTACTGCTTTAACTCTCTGCTTTACTGTTGAATTGTTTATACTTTCAACTTCTGCCACTGTTTCTAACTCATATATTTTAATAAATACTATGTTTTTATTTTGTTTTTAATACTTTTTATTTATTTTATTATTATTTTTATTTATTTTTATTATTATTTTTATTATTTTTATTATTTTATTTTATTATACTTAGTGTTATTTACTTCATGCCTATTGTTATTATTATTTAGAACACACATACACACACACACACACACACACACACACACACACACACACACATACACTTACACTTATACACACATTCACTATGACACTTATACACATATTCACTATGACACTTACATTTACCCATAGACACTTACATTTACACTTATACACATGTGGTCACACACACACACACACACACACACACACACACACACACACACACACTTACACTTATACACACATCCACTATGACACTTATACACACATTCACTATGACACTTACATTTACCCATAGACACTTACACACGCAGATTTACTTACATACCTAAGGCCAGATTTACTTACACTCAAGCCACAGATTTACTTACACCTCACACACACATTTACTTACACACACAGATTTACTTACACTCGCACACAGATTTACACACACACACACACACACACACACACACACACACACACACACACACTCACTTACACATATAACGTATAATTTATTAAAACATTTTATGTTTTAATTAAACACGTACATTTATATTACTCATTCAAATACAACTAAAATTATTTCAAAGTTTCTTAAAACTTCTATAATAAATCAATCATTATCTTTGAACAAAGAATTTATTATTAACTGTTAATACTTTTTGTTTATAAATTTTATAACTATCAAGTTTTAAAATAACTTTTACTAAAATTTTATGAAATTTTATTAAAAACATATATTTTACGTAATTTAAAGCAAATAAATCAGTAAGTGGTCAGTCCCAGCACTCTCTACACCAAGCTTATGCTATTGTTTGTCTCTTGACTCACTGTTTACATCATCTTTAGCCATGTAATAAGTATAAAAATAACAAAATAAGTTCTCTCTCTGCTAACATAACATGTATTTTATTAAAATCATTCTAAGTTTTTATTTAAAAAACAATTATTCACTTACATTTATGTTATTCGCTCGATGTTAACTAAAATATTTCAAAGTTTTTTAAATAATTCGCCTATTATT
>JABUQX010038331.1:7500-10000 GCA_015478945.1 Trachelipus rathkii
AGAAATAATAAATGTAAAAAGTATTAAAACAAAAATAAAAATATAAAAGAAACATACTGTTAATAAATATATGGAGTTAAAGCAGTAAAGCGTGAGGAGTTGAAACAGTAAAGCAGAGAGTTGTAAACAGTAAAGCCAGAGAGTTAAAATAGAGTAAACATGAGTTAAAGCAGTAAAGCAGAAAGTTAAAGCAGTAAAACATGAGTTAAAGCAGTAAGCAGAAAGTTAAAGCAAAGCAGTAAAACAAAGGCATACTAATCCCCTAGGTGTTAGGTAATGTAACACCTCTATTGTTTTACTGCTTTACTGCTTTAAGGTATGTAGCATATGTTTGAATAAAATTTCTGCACAATTGTAGTGGCAAAAATGAATGTTTATACATCGTACTTCTGAATTTTTTCCTTTCTTATACAATAATTCTTTAAAAAATTTACAAATTAAAAGCATAAGTAGAAAGTATTAAGTAAAAATAATGTTAATAAATATATGTGTTAAATAATAGGTCTGGTAATGAGTTACAGTTTTAGGTTCGCGAAAATATTCAATAAAAATGTTTAAGTATGAAATAAAAAATGACGACTCATAGTATATTTGAAAACGAAATTCTTTGAAATGTTTTAAGTATGAAATAAAAATGAATGACTTTATAGTATATATATTTTTCATTCACGCGGGAATATTGCGCCTGCGGGTGCGGGGGCCTCCATCCTTTGCGGGGAGGGGGCTTGCTGCGCCCTGGTGGGCAGCTTATGAACTTGGGAAGACATTAATATTAACTCTGTTCTATGATGTGGGAAGAGATGAGCCATCAAAGGTGATTTCATCAAAGATGAATCATCAATATAGATGGTCGTATCAAAGATGACGTCATCAAAGATGAGTCATCAAAGATGAACCTTCAGAAGTTGAGGCATCAATGCTGAGGCATTAATGCCGAGGCATCAATGCTGAGGTATTAATGCTGAGGCATCAAGAGGCATCAAAGTTGAGGCATTAATGCTGAGGCATTAATGTTGAGGCATCTGCTGAGGAATCAAAGTTGAGGCATCAAATATCGAGTGTGTGAGTGTAAGTGTAAGAAAAAAATTCGTGTGTGGGTGTGAGTATGTATATGGTTTTAATGTAAAAACATGGCAGTGTAAGCGCTTATAAGTGTTATAAAAAATACTAACTCATAGTAGAAAGCATTCTAGCAGATTGTAATATACACCAATCGATTCTCATACCTATTACCTAGGGTAGACACCCATATTAGGGCTATTCGGGGTTCAGGGGCTAGAAAAGGCTTGGAAAAAGTGGCACCCAGTTGGCACTATGTGGCACCCACTTGGCACTCCATGTGGCACTCACTTGGCACTCATTGGCACTCACTTTGCGCACTCATTGGCACTCATTGGCACTCACTTGGCACTCACCTAGCACTCACCTGGCACTCATCTAATACTCATAGAACACTAATAGAACATCACTAGATACTTTTTACGATTGGAAACCATCAAAGCCATCAAGTTAGCGTGGGTCAAAAATGACCCATGGTATATGGTAAGGTCAAAGGCTAAATATCATGGTCAAACAAGGTTAGTGAGACACTAAAATGGGCTAAGTCACAAAAAATTACCGTGGGTCAAATTTGACCCACGGTATATGGCAGGGTAAAAGCCGAAATATCATGGTCAAACAAGGTAAAGACATCAAAATAGGGCTAAGCCCCTAAAGGAAGATCAAAATCAACCGTGGGTCAAAATTGACCCATGGAATACCAAAGGGTTGGTCGAAAATTTCCGTGGGCCAAAATTGACCCATGGAAGACCAAAGGGTAGCCTAAAATTTACCGTGGGCCAAAATTAACCCATGGTACTGGCAAGGTGGTCAAACAAGGTAAAGACATCAAATGAAATAGGGCTAAGCCCCTAAAGGAAGATCAGTAAAATTACTGTGGGCAAAACGCTCACGGTCAAAACAGGGGGGCAAATAGGGGGTATTATACAATGTTGCTGACGCACTAGCGATAGGTCTTCTTCGAAAGGGTGCCAAAAATTACGGTGATTAGGGTTGCCAAAAAATACCGTGGGCAAAAATTGACCCATGGAAGACGGAAGGGTTGGTCGAAAAAGGTAAAGGCCCAAAAAGGTCAAAGGCCCAAAAGGTCAAGGTCAGGTAAAAATTTAGCCAAAAGGCAAGCCCAAAAAGGTAAAGGTCAAAAAAGGTCAAGGTCAGGTAAAAATTCTCAAAAAGGTCAAGGTAAGGTAAAATCACCGTTGGTCATTTTGACCATCGTCGCAATATGGACCTCCTACTACTATATGGAAAATAAATTTGAATATGACTGTCTAGTCTCAAACTCGATGCAAGAAAAAACTTTAAGTTTGCCTTTCATAAGGTTTAAACAAATTTGAACAAATTTACAAAAAATTGATTCTTATGAAATATTGAAAAACTTCAAAAATTAACTAGCAATTTCAAAAATTGCAAACATTAACTAACAATTTCAAAAATTATT
>JABUQX010038331.1:15000-42904 GCA_015478945.1 Trachelipus rathkii
TTAATTTATTATTAATTTACAATTAGGTCATTTTGTTGTTTGCAAAAGCTTGGCTTTTTTCGTCGATAAAGGGAAGAAAATTACACGGTAATTAACTCCCCCTCCTGCGTTATCGATCGTTTCGCGTTAGGCTTAAGTGGCCTCCAATATAGGGGCTCAACTAAGCGATTAATCGAATGAATGTTATTAACAATTTTCTTTCGATTATATTTTTTAGTGTTAAAAGCCAACCAGAGCAACGTAAAAAGACGATTTAAACATCGATATTTAAGGGTAATCGATCACGATAAATCGATTGGAACCATCAAAAATGATCTACCAATCATTTAAAACCTTCTAGGAACCAAAAAGCCCCCTTTGGGGGGCTCCGCCCCCTTTTGGGGCTACCCTGAGTTCAGGCTCAGAACCTCGGAAGTCGGTCTTCCAGACCTTAAATTCGGTCTCACCGACCTTAAAAACCCTAGGTTTGACTACCTAAAGGAATACCAAAGGGTAAACCACAAAGATGGTAGAGTCGGGTCTCTCGGCAGTTTTGATGGTTGCTGGTCCCCTACTACTAATAACGATATTTTTAAAGTTTTACTACTTATTAAAATTACTTTATTGAGTGTGTGTGTATTTAATAATAAAGGGCATATATTTATATATATACATACATATATATATATATATATATATAGATAGTTTTATGAAGATATAAATATATAAATATATATATATATATATATATATATATAAATATTTACCCCCCAAATATCTTAGGTCTTCTAAGAAAACACGGGCCTAGAGACTAAATCCGCTGGCTGATCAGGCCTATTGCGGATGCCGGGGAAGTTTTCTCATTAGTTGGAAAACACGCTACTAATGTACTCATTGACGATTGAGTGGGACGAAGCTTGAGTTAATAGGGAATAGTTAACATTCTCTCGCTCCACCTAGTCTTAAACCTGCCACTCCCACCTCTAATTCTTCCCCCCTCTCCTATATAAAACAAAATAATCAAGGAGATATAATACATCCCTGCCTTCACTCCGCCATATTAATATTAGAGCAATCACTTTACTTCATTTATTCTTGCACACGCTTCGCTATCGTCATACATACTTTTGAATCTATTCAGAAGCTTACCACCAATACCATATATCACTAAATACAATTTCTTCTTCTTCTCCCTCATTTTCTCAATCATTTGTTTCACTGTAAAGATTTGATCCACACATCCTCTACGACTTCTAAACGCACAATGTTATTCACCAATCAGTCCTTCAGTCACTCGACGCACTCTTTCGATCAAAATACCAGCATATATCTTCCCTACACCACCTAATAAATCACTCCCCCTATAATTCTACAGTTATCCTCTTCTCCCACTTACCCTTATAAGGGTACTATTACTGCACTCCTCCAATCCCTCGGAACTATGCTATACTAAAGGCTTTATTGCACAGCTTCCAAATCCAATCAATCATCATCTCGCCTCCGTTCTTGATCATTTCGCCAGTAATTTCATCTATACCTGCAGATTTATATATATATATATATATATATATATATATATATATATATATATATATATATATATATATATATATATATATATATATATATATATATATTATATATATATATATATATATATAGGCATATATATATATATATATATATATATATATATATATATATATATATATAAGGAGGTTTCAATTGCAGATACTTTTAAGCAAGATAAGTATTTGGGAAATACATTTAATTTTGTTGGATATTTTGGCTGTGAGGCCGATTAAAATTTGAATACAAACTTTGAAGTTTCTAAAATTCATTTATAATATTTCAGAACTTTTCTGACAGTTAGGCAAATATGAATTATGAAACAGATCAAATGACAGCCAAGATATTAATAAATAGTCTGGAAAACTACATATATATATATATATATATATATATATATATATATATATATATATATATATATATATATATATATATATATATATATATATATATATATATATATATCTATATATATATATATATATATATATATATATATATATATATATATATATATATATATATATATATATATATATATATATATATATATATATATATATATAGAGAGAGCATATGTATATAGATATGTATATATATATTTATATGTATATATATATATATATATATATATATATATATATATATATATATATATATATATATATATATATATATGCTATTATGTATATATATATATATATATATAAATATATATATATATATATATATATATATATATATATATATATATATATATATATATATATATATATATATATATATATATTATATTTATATATATAATTTTATATATATGTTATATTATATATATATATATATATATATATATATATATATATATATATATATATATATATATATATATATATATATATATATATATATATATATATATATATATATATATATGTATATATATATATATATGATGTAAAGAAAGGAATATAATGGGAAGGTAAAGAATTAACTGCCTTCTCTGGGATTGAACCACCGCTTGTTGCGAATGAGGACAATATACCCGATGCTTTACGACTGAGCTATCCTCCAACCCAAAAAAGTTGGATTCAAGAACAGTTATAAAGCAACCGAGCTCCCGTCAAGGGGACATCACCAGGTGTCCAGCCTGTCCTATCCCTCGTTCTTTATATTGTAGATGTTAAATATTGCTTAATAACGCATTTATATAAGATGTTAAAGAAAGAACATATAATGGGAAGGTAAAGAATTAACTGCCTTCTCTGGGATTGAACCACCGCTTGTTGCGAATGAGGACAATATACCCAATGCTTTACGACCGAGCTATCCTCCAACCCAAAAAAGTTGGGTTCAAGAGCAGTTTTAAAGCAACCGAGCAACAAAATTTCATACATTAAACGTTTGTAAAATTAAAATATTGATATATTTTTTTTCTACTTATCCGATCAACACAAATTTTCAGGGCTTGTATAGTCGGGCAAGATACATCATTTTTACTTAGATAATATTTCTGTATAATCAAAAGAAATTTTTTTAAAATTTCCAAAAAAAAGTGTTTTTTTAAAATTTCTTCCAAAAGCAAATCCAAAACTTCTGCATATACAAAGAAGTTATCTAAAAAATAATGTGCCTCATTTCCGACTACAAATATCCTGAAAATTTCTTGTAGATCAGATAAACAGGAAAAAAATATCCCAATTTTTCAATTTGAAAACCCATTTCAATTTAAAAATTATATATATATATATATATATATATATATATATATATATATATATATATATATATATATATATATATATGGTATATATATGTTATATATTATTATGTTATTATTATTTTTATATATGTATATATATAGATGATAATTTATTTTAATATATATAGAAGAGATATAAATATGTGATAAAGAGTTATATTATATATATATATATATATATATATATATATTATTATTTATATATATTATATTATATATATATATATATATATATATATATATATATATATATATATATATATATATATATATATATATATATATATATATATATATATATATATATATATATGTGTATGTGTGAATGTGTGTGTGTGTGTGTGTGTGTGTGTGTGTGTGTGTGTGTGTGTGTGTGTGTGTGTGTGTGTGTGTGAGTGTGTGTGTTTTTATATTTGTATGTATTTATTTATGTATGTATTTATGTATGAATATATTTTTTTTGTATTTTATATTTATTTATATAAAAGCGCCTTAGCTCAGTGTTAGAGGGAATTCAAATTTATGCATAAATTTTTAAAATTACTATTGACGCAAGTATTAGAATATATGAATAACAGAAGCAATAAAATACTAAGTTTCCACCCCCTCCTTGAGAAGGGCCCAGCCTGTAAATGGTGGCGATCTGTATTTAAAAAAAAAAAAAAAAGTGCAAGAGTGGGCAATAATACTGGTCACAATAATACCTGTGATAACAAAATATGAATTGGAATTTATTTTTATAGTTATTGTAATGAGGGTAGTTAGGCTAATTAATAATAATAATAATAATAATAATAATAATAATAATAATAATAATAATAATAATAATAATAATAATAATAATAATAATAATAATAATAATAATAATAATAATAATAATAATAATAATAATAATAATAATAATAATAATAATAATAATAATAATAATAATAATAATAATAATAATAATAATAATAATAATAATAATAATAATAATAATAATAATAATAATAATAATAATAATAATAATAATACATATTTATTTTATTTTACGTGTATATTAAATTATTGATTTTTCATCTTTTATATCATTTTGTAAATTATTTCATTGCACAACCAAGGTGTAACTTACTCTTGCCGTGCCTTATTAAGTATGTAGAGAGGAGTGTTTAGATTGGGGTGATTTCGAAAATTATCTCTTCCTTCAGAAAAATTGTCTAGATGATTTGATATTAAAAACTCGCAGATATTGCTATGGATTACTTTGTGTATTTCTTTTAAATTATGGAGATGCTCAAATTACAATATGCTAGGTTTTTCAAACAGAGGTGGTATATGACTATGAAAATCTCTGCTTCCACGAAGTGGTGAAGGTATAAAACACTTTTGCATTTTTACGATTGGATAGATATTTTTTTTCGCGAGTTCTTCCATACACTGGAAGGCAGTAAATTAAGTGGGGATGAATGTGTGCAAGGTATATCTTTCGTAGTATGTATAATGATACGTATTTTCTAAATTTTGCAAGTACAAACATGTATTTTGCTAGTTTATTTACAAATGAGTTTGTACTAATGAGAATATCGATAATTGAAATATCAATATTTTTTTCATTTGGGCATTCCTACTGCTTAATCTAACCTTACCTAATCTAAGCAATTTTAAAATCAGTTGTACCGGTCTGTGAATTGTACATAGGGACCTTGACTGGGGCGGGAATTTTGCAGGCCGGGGCCGTCAGTCTATCTTTCTTTTAGCTGTCAGTCAAAGAAGCAAATTAGAAATGTAATAAAAACACTGAAAGTCTTAAAACTTAGGATGAAAATTAAATATAATTTCAATTAATTAATAATTTTAATTATAAAAAAGGAATACATTTAATTAATTCAATTAAACAAATATTTTCGAAAGAAATTTTTAGAAAATAATTAATTTCGTAGAAGAATATATGTATATATATATATATATAATATATATATATATATATATATATATATATATATATATATATATATATATATATATATATATATATATATATTATATATATATATATATATATATATATATATATATATATATTATATATATATATATATATATACATATATATATATATATATATATATATATATATATATATATATATATATATATATATATACATATATATATATATATATATATTATATATATATATATATATATATATATATATATATATATATATATATATATATATATATATATATATATTATTAAAGATATATATATATATATATATATATATTAATATATATATATATATATATATATATATATATATATATATATATATATATATATATTTATATTAAGTATTTATAATTTTCCTCAGTGCTGGACGCATTTTGTTCAGTCGATCCCGAAAAAAAGTAGCCGCTCTGGAGCCTTCTAACTATCGCCCTATAGCTCACTTGTATTCATCTAAAGTTCAGAAACTCTTCTAACTCCTCATTTCTGGATCATCTGAGTCTCATTCTCTTTCTTCAGGTCATCAGTATGGCTTTCGTTCGAGTTCAACTGGTGACATACTTTCCTATTTAACTGATATATAGCATTCAGCCCGGGACTATGGGGAGTCTTGTATGGTGGCGCTTGACATATCGAAAGCTTTTGACCGAGTATGGCATGCGTCTCTAAGCTCCTACTTCCTTGGGTTTCCTCCTTCTCTTGCTTACTCATGTCTAGCTTCTCCGATCGTCATCAGCACTGTTGATGGAGCGTCCTCTCTCCTCCTTCCTACTAATTGTGGTGTTCCTCAAGGTTCTGTTTTATCTCCAACTTTATTCCTACTTTTCATCAACGATCTCCTCAGCTGTACTTCAAACTCTGTTCACTCTTGCCGATGACTCAACTCTCCATTCTTCTACTTATTTCAAATCTGCTCTTGCATCCAGAGCCGTCTCTCGTCTTCTGCTTTCTCCGATTCTATTCTTGCCGATCTGGATGGGATTTCCCGGTGGGGTCACCGCAACCATTGTAAAGTTCAACTCTTTAAAACTCAACTTCTTTTTACATCTCCCTCTCAAAAACACCTCCCAACATTCCTATTTTCTTCAACGGCCTCTAACGTCTTACCCAGAATAACATAAACACTCTGTCTCAACATAAACAAAAATTGTCTTGGAAACCTCATATTTCTAGATGCTAAGGTGGCCTCAAAGAGGCTGGGAGTTCTGTTCAGGTTGCGGGAATTTTTTTCCTCTGAACAGTTACTCCAGTTATATAAGGGCCTTATTCGCCCTTGTATGGAGTACTGTTCTCACATCTGGGGGGCTCCGGCTCCACCCTTCTATTGGATAGGGTTGAGTCTAAAGCTAAGAGACTGATAAACTGTCTCCGTCTTTCAAACTCCCTTGACCCTCTATCTCTGCGACGTGACGTTGGCGCACTATCTCTTTTCTATAGGTACTACAACGGTATAGGCTCACCGTCACTCACCCTTGCGTCTCCCTGTATCCCATGGGTGCCTTTGCTCTCGCATGAGTGTTGGAGTGAGTATTGAAACCCCAGACTTGCTCGTCGTGGTGCCTCTTTCTTTCCAGCTACTTCTGTTCTGTGGAACTCCTTGCCTCCTTCTGTTTTTCCAACTATATTTAATCTTCCTCTCTTTAAAGCCCACGTCTGCGCTCACCTGAGAGATTTGCGTTAGGATTTGGGTGGGTTTTCTATGTTTTATCTTCTGCCCCCTCCCTTGAAAAGGGCCGAGCCCGTGAGTGGTGGTTAATTGTAA
Source organism: Trachelipus rathkii (assembly GCA_015478945.1). Taxonomy (NCBI): domain Eukaryota; kingdom Metazoa; phylum Arthropoda; class Malacostraca; order Isopoda; family Trachelipodidae; genus Trachelipus; species Trachelipus rathkii. The sequence goes on from JABUQX010038331.1 coordinate 22,065, forward strand.
AATATATATATATATATATATATATATATATATATATATATATATATATATATATATATATATATATATATATATATATATATATATATATATATATATATATATATATATATATATATTAATTTAATTAAATAAATAATTTTTAAAAGAGATTTTGGAAAATATTTTATTTTCTTTTAATATATTTACTTTTTTAGTTCTATTGTAGTAATAATATTTTTTAATTATATTTATTTATTTTCCGAATTCATTTGATATATCAAATTTCGAATATTTTCGAATTATCTTCTCCTTTGAAAAGGGCCCAGCCCGTGAGTGGTGGTTGACTGTAAATATATATATATATATATAGGAGATATATATATATATATATATATATATATATATATATATATATATATATATATATATATATATATATATATATTAATTTTAATTAAATATATAATTTTTAAAAGAGATTTCTGAAAATATTTGATTTTCTTGAAGATATTTACTTTAAATAAATAAATACATTAATATTTTAACAATTATATTTATTTCCTTTTCCGAATTCGTTTGATATATCAAATTTCGAATATTTTTATGTTAAAAACTCGGAAAAATTATAATTTGGCCTCAATTTTAATTTGAAATCATAGTAAATACCAAAAAAAAATTGATTATATTTAGGTATGTTTATATATTTTGCATCAATTTATAACAAAGGAGAAATGGAATTAAAATATATTTTTTTTTATTTTGTTTGATTTAACCCTCTATTATTTAGTGTAAATTTACAGCTAACCCCGGTAGAAAACCCCGGTTTTTCCTGATTTTTGGCCAGGGCCCCGGTTGGTTCCTAATTGTACATGCCGATGAATTCACTGGATACCTTATTCTATCTTTCTTTTAAACTCATAGTTCTCTGCTCTAATGTATTTCAAAGAATCTTCTATCGTGCTAGACTATAAAAGCAAACAATAGACTATGCCAAAAATAATAAATCTCCAAATATCTATCTTTATGATTTTTTTTTAATTTCACCTGTATTATTTTCTTTAATTTTCTTTATCTTAGGTATGTAGCTCTGCTGTACTCACCACTGCTCTTTACTACTGAGAATTTGTCTGGTCAGGTGTCTACTCCTCTTTTTGTTGGAAGATCTCATGCTCCTTTTAACTTTTATACCGTTAACTCCATCTCTAATTCCTCTTTTTATCGTAAAAATCCAACAAACCGACAACCTACAGCAGATAGAAGAGAAACAGCATTGAACAAATTGTCTCCTATGAATTATCTTGTGCCTATAAAGAAGAAAATAAAGCTCTCAGTGTCTTAAAAATTCCTTTACCAATCTGTTCCATGAGATATTCTGCGCACACGCACAATCACACGCACATGCACACGCACATACACACACACAAACACATACACATACACACACACACACACACACATATATATATATATATATATAAATATATATATATATATATATATATATATATATATATATATATATATATATATATATATATATATATATATATATATATATATATGTATAATAAGCCGAAAATGGTGGAGGGAATCCTCTTAAAGCAAAGAGGCTTTTAGTTATTAACATTCCGCGACCTCTGATATCCAGTATAATGACTCAGAAAGGTTTTTAAAGCCTTATAGGCAATCATGAATGTGCAAATGTATGCAGCAGCAACAGCAGCAGCAATAATAATAATAATAATAATAATAATAATAATAATAATAATAATAATAATAATAATAATAATAATAATAATAATAATAATAATAATAATAATAATAATAATAATAATAATAATAATAATAACTGCGATAAATATGCAATATTTAACATCTATAATATAAAGAACGAGGGATAGGACAGGCTGGACACCTGGTGATGTCGCCTTGAAGGGAGCTCGGTTGCTTTAAAACTGTTCTGGAACCCAACTTTTTTGGGTTGGAGGATAACTCAGTCGTAATGCACCGAGTATATTGTTCTCATTCGCAACATGCGGTGATTCAATTCCAGAGAAGGCAGTAAATTCTTTACCTTCCCATTAAATGTTCTTTCTTTATTTATATCTTATTTAATTGCGATTAATATGCAATATTTAACATCTAACAATATAAAGCACGAGGAGAGACAGGTTTACACCTGGTGATGTCGTCTTGAAGGGAGCTCGGTTGCTTTAAAACTGTTCTGGGAACCCAACTTTTTGGGCTGAGGATAGCTCAAAGTCGTAAAAGCACCGAGTCTATTGTCTCATTCGTAACATGCAGGTCAATCCCAGAAGGCAGTAAATTTTACTCCTCTCCTATTAAATGTTCTTTCTTTATTTATATCTTATATAAATTGTGATTAATATGCAATATTTAAAACATCTATAATATAAAGAACGAGGGATAGAACAGGCTGGACAACTGGTGATGTCGCCTTGAAGGGAGCCTTGGTTGTTTAAACTGTTCGAATTCAACTTTTTGGGTTGGAGTGATAACCCATAGTCGTAAAAGCACCGAGTATATTGTTCTCATTCGCAACATGCGGTGATTCAATCCCAGAGAAGGCATTATTTTCTTTTAAGTTTTTATTATTCTTCTTTATATATATATATATATATATATATATATATATATATATATATATATATATATATATATATATATATATATATATATATATATATATATATATATATATATAATATATATATATATATATATATATATATTAGAAATCTCTGAATTTTCTAGTGTGCCTAACTCATTTTTTTTTTAATAAAGTGATTATAAACATATACTGTATTTTTTCCCAAATCTTCAAATTTTACCCGAGCTTTACCATAAAAACCAAGACCTGGTAGGTTGGTGGGCAGCTCCTTGGATAGGTATCTATTGCAAGCCTGCTTAGTTTCCAGAAAACAACTACTGAACTATTGGTAGCTAACTTCTTAGCTTCCCAGAGGCTCAGATTATGATGAGGACAATGTTCGAAGTTTAAATTATATAAATTTAATTATTTTACTTAAGATAGTCCTATTATGCCATTACTATCAATAACCTGTAACAACAGCAATACCATTTATTTACCTTTACAAGTTTCACAAATTAGGTAATGACATTCTTTTCAGCAGTTGGAATTGGACAATGTCTGTTGAAATTATATGCCTAGTTTTTAAATTTTATACCTATTTGTTAATTTATTTGTTAAATAATACCAGAATGATGTTACAAAAAAAACTAATTCAGTTATTGATAATTTTAATTTTTCCTCAAAAATAGAAATTTTTAAAAAGCCCAAAAAGGCCCAATAAACACAAAAATCCCCCCCCCCCCAAAAAAAAAAAAAAAAACACTGGCTGTTTTTTTTGGTCCAACAGCGGGCTTTTTCCAACCCTGGTTGAATCAGAAAATGTATTCCTAAATACTCTATTACACATTTTCAAGATATCGCAGCTTAAATTTATGCGTTGTGAATTTCAGTATAAGTACACATAATACTTACAAACTTGCTAGTATTGTTTTCCTTAACACGTTTATTCATGTCTGATTTTCAAAATGACTAATGCTGTAGGTCTTACAATATGATGTAGTATTATAGTTACTATTAATGATTAGTATCATTCCAAACGCGCACAGACATGTTAATGAGTCATGCAACGTTTCATTACCCTAACGCTAACCAATATTACTGAAAACTGCTTATAAGCCTTATTTTGATTTTCATTTATTTGACCAAGATAAATCCACAAGCAGCATACATAAGTTGATATGTTCAGCTAACCCAGTGCTTGCATGGCAAAAAAAAAAAAAAAAAAGAACATTTACCTTTTGGAGTACCTATGATTTGGCGGGAGCCAAAAAAATCTTTATGATGATTGTTACCTTTGATTAACAAATATCACTTGCTTTATTTCAAAAATAAAAGCAGTATTTTGTACATAAAATATTCGATCACCTTTAAGACTAGCATTACCAATTCTAACAGTGCTAGTTTCTTGGCAAGAAATCTCTGATTCTGATGATAGTTCTCCTGACACTACTGTAGAAGCATCAACTTCAAGGGATAAAACATATATACCAGAAGGATTCAATACTAAACTTCACTTATTCTAACAAGAAGAGCTCAGTGATTTGATTCATGACTTGTAGGTGTGGAATTTATTAAACAAACATGTTATAATCTGCATTATATAAAGTAGAAACGAAAATTTAATGAAATACTTTACTAAAGATTTGTTCCTGCTCTGATGTTAACAGACTGATATCCGAGTTGGGACCTATGTTTTTGATGATTAGAGCTTATTTATAATCTCATCCAAGACAAGCTTAAAGGCAGTGTTGTTGAATTTTTCAAATAAGCTCTCCTCTATACCAATAGTTCATGTTGTATTAATGAAGGAAACAAATGAAACTAAGTCACTAGTTTTGAAAGTTGTTACAGTTTACGAACACTTATGGCGAATATGTGATGACCTTAAAGTTATTGGGCTTCTTCTCGGTCTCCTGGGTGGCTTTATAAAATTCTATTAATATTTGAGTTTATGGGATAGCCGTGCTATTAATAAACATTATTTATAGTTAAAGGCTGGCCATAAAAAGATAATTTCACTTCCAAACAGCAAAATGTTAAAGATACACCCTTTGTTGAGCCTTACCAAGTGATTTTAATGCCTTTACATATAAAACTAAGGCTTATGTAAAATTATTATGAAAGTATTAGATAAAGATGGGAAGGGCTTAAAATAATAATCTAAGATTTTCCCGATCTTAAGTGAAACTAAATTGAAAGAGGATATTTTCACCGATCAGAATTTTACTTCTTGACCACATATTTGATAGCAAGTTAAAATCAAAAGGAACTATCAGCGTTCTAACCATTCAAAGACGTTGTTCAAAGATTTTTTGACAACAAAAGAGCTGAAAATAGTGATCTGTTAATGGAAAACTTTTTAGTGAACAACAGAAATTTTATCAGGATATATTTATTACAAATGGAGCAGCATTAACAATGCAGATGAGATGAAAATATGATGAATGACTACTGCTGGTTTTTGAAAATAGAAAACTTCTCTGCACTTTAAAAAAAAATAATTTATCAGGTAAGAGAGATACCATTTCAGCAACGTACAGTTACCAATTTGAAATATTTTTAACTTTTGAAATGATACATTGATACAGGTATATATTTGATATATTTTTCAATTCTTAAATGATATTTAATTCAAAGAAAACATCTAAAAAGTTATCATATTGATCATACCGTCATAACTTATATAACATTGAGATCATAAAGTTACAAATATTCCTCTTATTTTTGAAAATCTGAGCCTGATAGATTTTCAGATTCGACATAAAATTAGATTTAAGTTCACCTACTTGCGATTCAGTTACGAAAGTTTATTTTTAAGTTGTTGATCAGTGTAATATTTGCAATTCCAGTTGGTTTTTAACATTATTATTATTATTATTATTATTATTATTATTATTATTATTATTATTATTATTATTATTATTATTATTATTATTATTATTATTATTATTATTAGTTTACTACTACTACTACTACTACTACTACTACTACTACTACTACTACTAATAATAATAATAATAATAATAATAATAATAATAATGATAATGATAATGATAATGATAATAATAATAATAATAATAATAATAATAATAATAATAAATAATCCACAGTGATAATAATAATAATAATAATAATAATAATAATAATAATAATAATAATGATAATAATAATAATAATAATAATAATAATAATAATAATAATAATAATAATAATAATAATAATAATAATAATAATAATGTAGTACTCAGAAGTAGCAGTAGTTACCGTGTAGCAGTCAAAACTCTCACATCTGATTTTATTGTTAGTTATAAATATTTATATATTCCTTCCATTGCGTTTGCTCCTGAGAAATAAAATTATAAAAAAATTGAACAATATTTTCAGCTTTAAAAAGTTCGAAGCCTCTCTAAAACTAATGACGAAATTAGAGGAATTGAAAACAAATCTCTTAAATCTCGAAAACGAGGAAAAAGATTTTTTTCACTTTTATCCAAACTAAATGGAATAAAATGACCTTTTTTTTTCCTGATGATTTTCCTCTTCTTTCTGATTTATGTGATTATTTTACAGCAATAAATATAAAGAACCAATTGTGAAAAAAAACTGTCTGATTTTTGCATCAGATGTCATAGAATAAAAAGAATCGTTTAAATCAAATATTTCCTTCCAGCTGCGCTTTTCTCACCTCATGTTTATTCTTTCTGCTTTTTGAGCGATTCACAGCTCAAAAGAAATCAGGTACCCTAGAGAGGAATGAGTACATAAATGTTACCAATGATGTTACTCCTTTCTAGAACAAAAATTTTAGTGAAAAAACTGAAAGGATGATCTGTAATAATAGCCACATATTTATTACGTAATTTAGATATAATCTGACATTTTTTTTTTATTGGGACTGTGGTGCTGTAGTTTGTTTCAACAGGCAAACAGTTTAACTTGAAACAAGATTTTCTGTTGAAATATTTCCCAAAATCATAGAGTGTGTTAACTCTTAAGGCTCTCCCAAGAGAAATGCTTAGATACACTTGGTTTAGATTTATGATGTAGTTAACGAGCTGACTGCAACTTTTAAATTTAATGACCATTAAATCCACTTTTAACTGAATGTACTACCAGTATATATAAAACCCTTGTGACCTACAGTTACTTATATTATATAATCTTTTTAATTTGCCACTGTGAAGTTACTTTGGTGAATTCATATTTGTTTGTTATTTTTTTTTCATATGCTAAACATTACGAATGGAATAAATTCGAATATAAATTTATACCTCACATAATAAATGTATATTGAATTTTATTTTCATTACATTAATTTCTGAACAACCCAAAAATGATTTTTTAGTTGCTACACCGACAAAAGATGTTGTACTAGATTAAATTAAGTACGTTGATTTCAAATATTTGCTCAAAATAGCAGTAACCAATCAAGAATAGTTTTGGTTAGACCACAAGTAATATTTGTCAATTGTTAGTGTATAAATTCATGTCGACCAAAGTCTAATAAAAACTGAAATACTTACGGTTTTTTATTATTATTCTCAAGAATGTTTGGGACATTTGCTCTTGCAAATTGTACATTGAACTGAGCAGAAATCACCTACCAAGTTGAGGTTGAACTGACCTTAATATCGTCTTCATTTCAGTGAGTCTTGTGGAACCTTCCCATTGTTAATCATTACATAGCACCAGAATTTTGGGCAAACCACATCTCAACTTAGGCTAAAATGCAAATGTACAGGACTAGGATATAGGCTAGTCTACTTTGCTATGCAATAAAATGTTTTAATGTCACATAATTTTCCTGCCTAATATGTAGAATCCCTAAAAAGTCCTGGTAACAAACACGAAATGAGTTCTATCACTTGTCTGATTTAGATAGATTCAGAATTAATCCTGAAGTTGCTATCAGTCATCAAGGCTTTTTGATAAAGACAAATAATAAACTAAATTATGCAATACGTAACGAACCTGAAATTTTTTATCAACTTCTCACAACGTTATAGTCATTATGAGTGTTGATATAAAATAATATAATATAATAGTAGATTGTTGTATCAAAGATAAATAATAATAAATAATTAATAATAGATGAATAAAATAATTCTAATATAATATAAACAATAATATTATTACAATGCATATATGCATTAATAGTAGTAGGAGTCTTTCGGAGGAAAGAAATGAACTCGCGAACCTTTTTCTGACCTTTTCCTGAACCGCATCCTTTTTTTGACCACAGCGCTTTTACCTGCCCTTGACCTATACCTACCTTGACCTTGACCATCCTGGACCTCTTTGGGCCTTGACCTTGACTTACCATCCTGTACCTTTTTTGACCTTGACCTTTTTTAACCTTGTCAATTTTGGCCACGTTAATTTTTGGCTACCCTTTTGGTGCTTAGCCCGTTTCTGGACCCACAACGGTAATTTTGGCTACCCTTTGGTCTTCCATGGTCAATTTTGGCACCACCTAATTTCGAACAACCCTTTGGTCTTCCATAGGTCAATTTTGACCCACCCTACATTCGTACTCAAACCCTTTGGTATTTCCATGGTCATTTTTTGTCCGCACTGGTATTTTTGATCTTCCATTTACGGGGCTTACCCTTTTTGAGATTCTTAACCTTGTGACCATGATATTTAGGTCCTTGACGCTTGCAGATACCATGGGGTCATTTGTTGGCCCACGCTCAATTTTGCCCACTCGTGGCCCATCCCGTACACATTTTCCGGTTCTAAACTTAAACGCAATGTAGGACTATCCTAACTGAATCACCACACACATACACACACACACCCACACACACGACACACACACATATGCCACTTATACATACATTCACTATGACACTTTACACTCCTCCATAAGATACTTGCACTACATTTACACTAAATTACATTTTTCATTTTCTTACGTAATTCTTTGGTCGTCCATTCTGTCAAGAATGAAACCACGGTAATTTTTTGTCTTTCCTTTAGGGGCTTTAGCCCTTTTTTGATCTTAACCTGTTTGACCATGATATTCTCGCCTTTACCTTGCCAAAATTACCGTGGTTCAAAATTGACCCACGCTAACTTGATGGCTTTGATGGTTTCCCATCACGCCATAGGAATTACTCTAGTGATTTGTCTATTATGTTCTATGTATTAGATGAGTGCCAGTGAGGCCCAGGTGAGTCCAATGTAGTGCCAATGTAAGTGCAAGAGTGCCAAGTGAGTCCAATGAGTGCCAATGAATGAGTGCCACATAGTGCCATGTGAGTGCCACATAGGCCAACTGAGTGCCACTTTTTCAAGCCTTTCTAAGCCTCTCGCTGAGCCTAAAAGCCCTAATATGGTGTTCTACGCCCTAGGTTTATAAGGTATGAGGATCGATTGGTGGATATCATCAGTTGCTCCGGATCTTCCTAACTAATGAGTTAAGTCTTTCTAATCACTTATTAACACATACAGCTACTGACACTTATACACTACATTTCACTATGAACTATACAGACAACTATGACACTTTACATCTAAACCAATATTTACACTACACTCACACCCACAACACAGAATACACTTACAACTTACACTCACACACCTCGATATTTTTGAATGCCTCAACTTTGATGCCTCAACTTGAATGGCTCAATGATGCCCCAGCATTAATGCCTCAGCATTGATGGCCTGCATACTTTGAAGGTCATCTTTGATGACTCATTCTTTGATGACGTCATTTGATACCACCTATATTTGATGATTCATCTTTGATGAAATCACCTTTGAGGCTCATCTCTACGCCACATCATAGAACCGAGTTAATATTTAAGTGTCTCCCCTAGTGCATAATGGAACACTCAGTGCGCCGCATGAGCCTCGCGCAAATTGACAACGCAGCCCGCACCCGCAGGTGCGATCCGCCGCGTCCCCTGCCCGCCGCGTCCCGCCGCCGTCGTTCCCGCCTCGCCGGCGTGCGCGCCGCTAGGCCCATATTTTCCGCGTAACCCGCCCGCCCGTGCGCCCTTGTAAGTCAAATATTCCCGCGCGAATGAAAATATTATATTACTATAACGTCATTCATTTTTATTTCAACCTTAAACATTCAAAGAAATTCTTTTCAAATATACTATGACGTCATTCATTTATTTCAACTTAACATTTATAAAATAACATTTTCGGCGAACCTAAACGTAACTCATTACAAGACAATAATTATTTAACACATATAGTTTTTACATAGTTTTTACCGATAACTTGTTAAATTTTAAACTTTAAATTTATAAATTTTTAAAAATGTAATGTAAGAAAAAAAAATCCAGAGTGTCGATATATAATCATTTTATTTTTACTACACATTGTACGAAATTTTATTAAAAACATAACACTATACATACCTTAAGCAGTAAATCAGTAAATCAAAATAGAGTGTGACCTAACACCAGGGGGTATTAAGCTATGCTTTTGTTAACTGCTTATCTGCCTTAAACTCATGTTTTAACTGCTAACTCCTGCTTTTCACTACTTTAACTCATATTTACTGCTTTAACTCATTTTACTATTAACATTACATACTTAAAGCACAAATCAGTAAATCAATAGAATTGTTGACCTAGCAACATAGGGCTTAGTACCTTTTGTTTTACCGTCTTTACCGCTTAACTCATGTTTACCCTGCTTTAACTCCATATGTTTTCTGCTTTAACTCATAATTATTAACATTACATACCTTAAAGCAGTACATCATGTAAATCAATAGAGGTGTGACCCGTATACACCAAGGGGGATATATGTCCTTGTGTTTTACTGGCTTACTGCTAAAACTTCTGCTACTGCTATACTTTCCTGCTTAACTGCTTTAACTCTGCTTTACTGCTTTAACTTTCTGCTTACTGTTTTAACACTTTCTCTTTTAACTGTTTTACATCAAATATATTTATTCACATTTTTTGTGTTTTTTTTCTTTGCGTTCTGTATGTTTTTATGTGTTTAATAACTTTTTATTTTTTTATTTATTTTGTATTTATTTTATTATTATTTTTTATTATTTATTTTTATTTTTTATTATTTTTATTTTTTATTTTTATATTATACTTAGTGTTATTTATCTCATATGCCTATTGTATTATTATTTAGAACACCACAGGTCACTATGACAACTTATACACACATTCACTATGACACTTATACCCATTCACTAGTGCCACTTAACATTTACCCGATAACACTTTACATTTACACTTAACACACGCGGTCCATCCAACACACACACACACACACACAACCACACACACACACACACTTCTACACTTATACACTCACATAGTTTGAAGAGATACACAACATTCACATATGACCACTTACATTTGCCATAGACACTTAAAACACACTTATAACACACACACACACACGCACGACACACAACATCACACACACACACAGATTTAAACTTACACACTCAGATTTACTTACACTCACACACAGTATCTTACTTACACACGCAGATTTACTTTCACATATACTGTATAATTTAAAACATTTTATGTTTTTTTAATAAACACGTACATTTAATACTACTTCATTCAAATATAACTAAAATTATTTCAAAGATTCTTAAAACTTCTATAATAAATCAATCATACCTTTGAACAAAAGAAATTATATTAACTGTTAGATACTTTTGTTTATAAACTTAATAACTATCAAGTTTAAAATAACTTTTTTACTAAATTTTATGAAATTTTATTAAAACATATATTTTTACGTACCTTAAAGCAATAAATCAGTAAAGCAGTAAGGTCAGCCCCTAGCACCTCTGCACCAAGCTATGCCGCGTTATGTTCTATTGACTTACTGCTTTCCATCATCTTTAGCCATGTAATTAAGTATACAAAATAAGTTCTTCTCTGCTAACATAATCATTTTATTTTATTAAAGTCTTTTTAAGTTCTTATTGTAAAAGTAAATAATGAAATACTTACATTTATATTATTTGCTCATTGTTAACTAAAATATTTCAAAGTTTTTTTCCAAATAATTCGGATTTTCTTTATTTTATAATTTATTATTACTATTACATGGCAATCCATCGACGAGAAAAACACAACAACTCCGACTCCTTACAAAGATACGAAACTGACCTCGTCCTGTAAAATGTTTTGAAATAACTACTTCAGGCCTAAAATTAGGATAATCCTTGTTTGTATGCCGCGGGGCGAGTTAGCCTAATTCCAGGTCAAAATATTTTCAAACTGACCTTTTTCTGTTCAATGTGGTGCAAATAACTACGTCTAGGGCTAAATTAGTCTTAAATTAGGAGTAAACCTTTTTGTAATCCCAGGCTGATTTAACTATACAGGTCCAAACAGGTAATCAGTAATATGACAAAAGAATCGAGAATCATGTTATTATTATTTTGTAAAATATATTCAAACTGAAACATGCTGGACGGTAAGCATCCTAATCAGGGTAAGAAGGGAAATGTTTTACGCTTTCTTGTGAGTTGGCTCGGAGTAATCCTACTCTATATGGACCTCCGTATGTGATTGGTTCGAATGATATTTTTATCTGGCTTTTTGGTTTTACGTAGTGTAAAAACATGTTTTTTCTATCCTGAACCTTATCTGTGATTGGATGAATATTATATTGGAGATGCTGCTGTTTTAGATCCAAACTCATTTTAAAAATCCATACTCGTTTGGCTCTTAAGCGGTGCACAAGTTCTCTGGCTTGTTAAAAAAGTGTTCTATTTTCACTAAGGTATATCATGATTCACCTTAACATGTATCCTCAATACAAGACATTATCCAGTGGGAATCAAGATCCCAGGAACGTAGGTTTCATTTCTTTATAAAAACCCCGATGGATTGAATTTTTCGAAGTGTGCTATCCCAAATCACCCTGTTATGATACCAAGCGTATTCGTGAGTCCAGATGAATTACTTTGTGTATAGGTAATCACACTGAAGAGTGGCTTGTACAGAACACTTAAACCCAACTCTAGCTTTAACTGACCGAAAACAGTTTATTAGCTCTGTGGAAGGAAACCAGTCGATAAGCCAACTTCTCTATTTCATTTTATAAACATCAATAAAACATAATTCTAGTGTTTTGGAAGTTAGATATGGAGAGAATAATGAAACAGGAAGGTCATTGAACCACATCATTTGAGTTCCTACATTTCCAGCTCTAGCGCAGATGAATCCTATGTTAGAAGTACGTAAGCGCATGTTAATACAGTTGAAGAAGACATTATTGTCTATCTAATTACGTAACCGTTAATTCATTACATGTTATACCAAGAAACTACTGCATTTAGAAAACCCTTTCGATGATCCCTAGCGGTTATCCATCGACTCGTCCCTAAGTCTATAGACGTATAGAAATAATATTTCTACTTAGAAAAACAATTTTTACAACGTATTTCTTCAGAGACACAGAAATTTTAAATAATACTATGATATCTGAAAGCGGGAACTTTTTTACGTAATTGTTAACTGAAGTATACTGAGACACGAAACTATATCCTCGATAATGATATAAATGATTGCCATATTGCAAAGATTTCGAAGACATTTTAATATAAAATAATCATAAACATTTTGTGTAAAATGTAAGTAATAGATATATTAATATTTTCTGTATTATATTAATTGTGAACCTTACATAAAATCACCTGTATTATATTTAATTTTAGCCTTATACTATATATATAAATATAATAATATATATATAATATATATATTCCATCAATTTAAATATTTGTGTCTGATCTTCCCAACTGCAATAATATATTATATATATATATATATATAATATAAATTACTGTAATAGATAATGATCGTATTAAAATCATTATAGAAAATTCTGTAAGATAATGATTATTTAAAAATCTAATTAATGGTAAAGTTTTTATTACCTTATTTTCTTTCCTTAAGTAAATATTACATGTAGTTAAAGAGTTTAAATAAACGACCACCAGTGATAAAATAGATTCTCGACCCAATCATCATACGAGGCAATAGAGATTAAGGCTATTACTCCGGCTAACTCACAAAAAGGTAACATCCTTCTTACTGATTACAAGGATCTACGAATCAGCCAGTTCAGTTTGAAATAAGTTTATAAAATAAAAAACATTGATTCTCTCGATTCTTGTCTATTACGGAATCACCTACCTGGTATTAGGCCTAAATCAGCCTGGATACAAAAAGGCTTATCCTAAATTTAAGACGAAATTTAGGCCTAACGTAGTTATGCACCACATTTTACAGAAAAAGTCAGTTAAATATATATTTGACCTGGAATTAGGTCAAATCGCCGGGATACAAAAAGGATATCCTAATTTTTAGGCCGATAAGTAAGTTATTCAAACACATTTACGAGGAGAGGTCAGCTTTTCGTATCTGTAAGGAGTGCGGGTGTTGTGTTTTCTCGTGATGGGCGCAATGTACATAGATATTAAAAAAAAATAAACGAATCCTTAAAATATTAAAAAACTTGAATATTTAGTTAACATCGAGCGAATACTATATAAATGTAAGTGAATAAGTGTTATTTTTAAATAAGAACTGTAAAAAAGATTTTAAAAAAAAATTCATGTAGCAGTGAGAAAACTTATTTTATACTTATACATGGCTAAAAGATGATGTATAAGGCATTAAAGTCAATAGACATAACGCGGCAAAAATAAGCTTGGTGCAGAGGGTGCTAAGGGCTGACCTTACTTGATTACTGATTTATTGCTTTAAGGTACGTAAAAAATATTGTTTTTAATAAAAATTCATAAAAATTAGTAAAAGTTATTTTAAAACTTGAATGGTTATAAAAATTTATAAACAAAAAGTATAAACAGTTGAATAATACTTCTTGTCAAAAATTACCTTTATAGAATTTTAAGAAACTTTGAAATAATTTTAGTTAAATTTGAATGAGTAATATAAATATATCAATGTTAATTTAAAACATAAAATTTTAATAAATTAAATAACGCCTATACTGGTGTAAGTAATCGCGTGGTAAGTAAATTCTGTGTGTAAGTGTGAAAGTAAATCTGTGTGTGTAATTAAATCTGTGTGTGTGTGTGTTGTGCGTGTGTGTGTGTGTGTATACAAGTTAGGATAGTAAGTGCCTATGGCTAAATGTAAGTGTCCAAGTGAATGTGTGTATAAGTGGTCATAGTGAATGTGTGTGTTATAAATAGTGTGGGTGTTGTGTGTGTGTGTGTGTTGTTGAGGTGTTGTAAGAGTTGTAAATGTAATGTCTATGGTAAATGTAAGTGGCATAGTGAATGTGGTAATAAGTGTCCATAGGGAAATGTGTGTATATTATTGTCATAGTGATGTGGGTTCTAAATAATTAAATACAATAGGCATGAAAGTAAATAACACTAAGTATAATAAAAATAATAAAAATAAAATAATAAAAATAATAAAAATAATAAAAATAATAATAATAAAAATAAAAATAAAAATAATTAAAAATAATAATAAAAATAAATAAAAAGTATAAACAAAATAAAAAACATAATGTTAATAAATATATGAGTTAAAACAGTAAAGCAGAAAGTTAAAACAGTAAAGCAGAAAGTTAAAGCAGTAAAGCAGAAAGTTAAAGCAGTAAAGAAAGTTAAAGCGTAAAGCAGTAAAACAAAAGCATACTAATCCCCCTTGTGTAGGTCACACCTCTATTGACTTACTGATTTACGCTTTAGAGTAGTAAGTAGATAAATATGATATGAGTAAAGCAGTAAACCATATGAGTTAAAGCAGTAAAACATGAGTTAAAGCAGTAAAGCAGTAAAACAAAAGCATACTAAGCCCTATGTTGCTAGGCTACACTTCTATTGATTTACTGATTCTACTGGTTAATATATAATGTTAATATAATATATGAGTTAAAGCTTAACATTACATACGAGTTAAAGCAGTAAAACATGATTAAAAGCAGTAAAAACATGAGTTAATAAGCAGTAAAGCAGTAAACAAACATACTAATACCTCCCTTGGTGGTTAGGTACAAGCTCTATGATGTAAGCTGAGTTACTGCTTTAAGGTATTTAATGTTAATGTTTTAAAATATTTCGTACAATTGTTAGTAAAATAAATGATTAATATCAGGCACTCTGGCTTTTTCTCTTACATACAATTTTTAAAAATTATAAATTAAAAAATAGTAATTAATAAAAAGTATTAATAAAAAAATAAGTAAAAATATTCGTGGTAAATAATAGGTCTGTAAAGAGTTACAGTTTTAAAGGGTCGCGAAAAATGTTTAATAAAAATGTTAAGGTATGAAATATAAAAATGAATGACTCAAGTAAGTTGAAAAGAAATTCTTTGAAACGTTTAAGTATTGAAATAAAATGAATGACTTATAGTAAATATTTTTCTGTCGCGCGGAAAATTGCGCCTACGGCGCAGCGCGGGCGGGTAACGTCGAAAAAATTGCGCCTGGAGGCGCACGCGGCGGCGGCGGAGACGCAGCGGCGGGACGCGCGGTGCCGGGGACGCGCGGATCGCTACCCTGCCGGGTGCGGCTGGTTTGTCTTGCGCGGAGGGCGCATCGGCGCCCTGGTGTTCCAATTAGAACTACGGGAAACATAATTTACTGCTGTTCTATTGAGTGGCGTATGAGATGACCATCAACAGGTGATCATCAAAATGAATTCATCAATATACGAGTGTATCACAGTACGCATCAAAGATGATGTCCATTCAAAGATGAACCTTCAAAGTGAGCGCATCAATGCTGGAGATTATGCTGGGCATCAAAGTTCGCATGGCATCCAAAAGTGAGTGCATCAAAAAAGTATCGAGTGTGTGAGTGTAAATGTAAGTGTATACGGGTAAATGTAAGTGTAAGTGTATATGTACATTAAGTGTCATAGTGTGTATAGTGTCTAGTGATGTTGTATAGGAGGTCGTACGTGTAATGATTGAATAAGCTGTTAGAATAAGACTAACTCAATTAGGGAAGCATCCTGCACTTGTAATATACACGCATCGAATCCCAATAACCTTTATAACCTAGGGGTAGATCCCATATTAGGCTATGCTAGGTCAGGGGAGGCTAGAAAAGACTTGAAAAAAAGTGGCACTCAGTTGGCCCCCAAACTATGTGCCCATCATGGCACTTATGTTGGCATCCACTTGGCCCTCATGTGCACTCACTTTGGCAACTCATTGGCACATCATTGGCACCTCACTTGGCACTTATTCCACCCTTTTGTGCACTTCAACCTGCAGTTCACCTACCTGGCACTTTGACTCTCTGCCAATCTGGTCGTCCACTGTCAATTTTGCCCCCGTAGTTTTTGTCCTTCCTTCGGGGCTTAGCCTTTTTGATGCTAAATTGTTTAAACAATGATATTTCGCACCTATATTGACCGAACTTAAGAGCGCAATACAAGAAACACCTAATAGATACATAACTGGGAGTAATACTCCTTGCGTGTGATTGAGCGCAACATCAAAAGCCATCCAACGTCTAGACGTGGATGAAACATTGATGGATCACAAGTGCATCCATGCAAGGCAAAGAGATACATAGTCGATTGTCAATCATCAAGTTAAGTAGACACATAAATAAGGCTAATGCCCTAAAGGAAGGACACAAATTACCCGTGGTCAATTACCCTGGACAACCAAAGGCATTGGCAGTGTGTTTGGTCGGTGAGTAATAAGTGTAAATGTAATGCAAGATCTAGAGAGTTAATGTCATAGTGAATGTATGTACAATAAGTGGGTGTGTGTGTTTGTGTGTGTGGGGGTGTGTTGTGTGTTTTTGTGGTATGTGTGTGTGTGTGTTCAGTTAAGGATAGATCCATACAGCGTCAAGTTAGGAACGAAAATTACGGTGGGCACAGTGCAAGACCATTGGCTGTTGGCGCCAAAAATGACCATGGTATTCTGGCAACGGTCAAGCCTAAATATCATGGTCCAAACTAAGGTTAAGACATCAAAAAAAGGGCTAAGCCCCTAAAGAAGGCCAAAATTACCGTGGGCAAAATTGACCCATGGAATACCCAAGGGTTCAAAAAATTAGGGGGGTCAAAATTGACCCATGAAGAACCAAAGGGGTGGTCGAAAATTAGGGTGGTGCCAAATTGACTCAACTGGAGAGACAAAGTGTAGCCAAGAATTACCGTGGTCAAAATTGACCCATGGAAGCCAAAAGGTAGCCAAAAAATTAACGTGGGCCAAAAATGACCCACGGAAGATAAAGGGTAGCCAAAAATACCGTGGGCAAAAAAAATGACCCATGGTCGAAAAAATTAGGGGAGCGTAAAATAGGGGGGGCAATACGTACAACGGTTGTTACGCAACCGTTTGGCGCACCCTTTCGAAGGGTTCAACAAATACGGTTGTCCGAAAACAATTAGGGTTGCCACACAAAAAATAGGTGCAAAAAATTAGGGTTGCCAAAAAATTAGGGGTCCAAAAAAAGTCAAGGTCAGAAAAAAGGTCAAGTAAAAAAGATCACGGTCAGGGCTTAAAGAGAAGAAAAAAGTCAAGGTCAGTCAAGGTCAAGGGTTGTCAAGGTCAAGCCCAAAGAGGTCCCAGATGCAAGCGGTCAACGGTAGGTAAGTCCAAGGCAGGTAAAATAGCGGCTGGGTCAAAAAAAGGTCGCGTCATTTCCCTCCAGAATGGACCTCCTACACGATATATATAAATGTATGAGGTCCCAGTAAATTTAAGTAATGGGAAAGAACAACCTTTTCAATGGTTCCTTTGACGATAAAAGGTCATTATCTGCGTGGTAATTGATGTTCTATATTTCTTTCTTAGTTGATTCAACTACTATCTTTATCCACAACAATCTGGTGATTCTTGTCAAATGCTGTCATGGTTGTCTAGTGAATCATCCTGCGAGAAATTGGAGCAATATCTTTAACAAAGTCTAGCTGCTTTTAAAGCTGACTAAAACTGCATATTGAGTTTTTCGAAAAACCAGCAAACGTGGTCACCTAAGCAATCAAAATCAGCGCCGTATTAGTTGCTCACCCATCAGTCAATTCTTACATACGAGCTATTACATCCGGTTTTCCCATTAACTCACCTGCAATTTCCAAATATCACACAGGTAGAGCTAAATGAAGAGTTTAACTTCTATTTGGGTCTAAAGCTCGTACATCTCAAATAAACCTTCTCCAAGTTTGATTATAGAGATTCTTTGTGTCCAGCTGAAAATGATATTCAATAATATAATGTAAAATACCAAGAAGCTTCTATGTCAATACACTAAAAGTTGATAAATGCTGGAATAGTAGATGAGGAGGAAGAAAGACATAGTAATATTATATATTAATATATATATAATTATATATATATATATATATAGTATAAATATTATATATTATTATAATAGTATGATATATATAATATATCTAATATATATATAAAATATATACATATATATATATAATTATATAATAATTAAAATATATATATATATAAATAATGATATATTATATATATAGTATTTAGGATCGCCAAAAAATAATCGATATACATCATCGATATTTTTGGCTCGATTATCGATATTTTTGGCGATATTTTCTTAGCGCTCATATCGATAATTTCGATATTTTTCTTAAATATCGAAAGGCCGATATTTTTTCAAAATTGTTTTAAGGCCGATGGAAAAAAAAAAATAAAAACTTTATCACACACCTCTCCCCGACCCTGAGAGTTGAGTGAAACTCTTCCCCCCCCAACATGTTCCTTCGTGTCGTCCCCCAATGTCGTGTAATAAAATAACGAAAACATAGGGTTTTAAGATTTTTAGTCTTCGGGAACCAAAATAGCACATACCGACATAGTCAAATTGTCCTTCTGAAGTATTCATCCTACATCACATTCAGTTATTCAGCTGATCACGGATAATGTTGACCCAATCAATTTTGGAATGAAGAAAAATGCTTTTTTGCTATGCTTTATGTTAGTCAATGAAAATCTTACTGTAAAGTGACCGTCAGTCTCGTACAGAGAAGAACAGTTCATTAAACAAATGTTTGCCAAATGAAAGGAATGATTGACTCCGAGCATCATCAATGCAGTTAGTCCTTTAGGTGCATTAGATGATAAAGTATTGGGCTTGTTGATAATAATAGTATATAATATTAATATATATATATTATATATATTATATATTTATATATATTATATATATATATATAAATAATAAATATATATAAAATATATATATATAATTACTAGTTATAATTCTGTCCTGAAAAGATTCTGTATGTATTTATAATAGTATGCCGGGTTATTGAGTACTAAATAAAAATAAAATTTTGAAAGATTATGTAAAACAGTGGATATGTTAAAGTTAGGTTAAATTACGATAAATTTTGCTTTTATATTTTGGAAAAATGGTGTGGTGGTAGAATGTCTCGTTAGTGTGGGATTGAACGTATAATTCTCCTTTGAGTTAAAATGGGACGGTCTGTATGCAAATAGTTGATTCAGAGTTTACGTTGGTGGGGTCAGTACCGTCAAAATTGGGCACGTATATTTAGTTAATGTTGTGATGAACTCAGTCTATGTGAGTGAGAGCCAGAATTTGAGAGTCGATGTTAATCGTATTAGTTGACCGGAGTCTTCTGATAAGATTATTAGTTCACCTATATACGATGGGTAGGGATTGAGGCAGGGGATTTGTTATACTACACATTGTGAGATGTTTATTTTGTAATGCTGAGTTGGAGGTTTGAAGATTCTTTTGAGAGAAGAGGTTTTAAGACGGAAGTTACTTAAGGATAAGGTAAGAGTTTTCACACTACATCATAAACGAAATCCCAAACTTATATATATGTATTAATTATAATAACTATATTATGATAATATAATATATATATAATATTATATATTATATATAGTTATATATATATATATAAAGTAAAGAAAATATATATATATATATTATATAACATATAAGTATATATATATTAGGTGAGTATGTATAATTAATATATATATATTATATATAGATTGATATAATAAATAATATATAATATAGTATATATTGATAAAGTAAAGGAATTATTACTATTATACTAAATATTAATATATATATATAATATATAATATAATAATATATATATATAATAATATGTATATATGATAATTATATATAATATTATATATATAAATATATATATATAATATAGTATAATAATTATAATATATATATATATATTATATATAATAATTATATATAGTATATAATAGAGAGAGAGAGAGAGAGAGAGAGAGAT